>BQKN01046817.1:1968-15650 GCA_022839385.1 Asparagus kiusianus | reverse complement strand
GTTGAGAGCTATTGTGAGACTTGGTTTATGTGACTCATTGTATTTGAGATTCAGTTCAGACTTAGAGATATGTCTATTTTATTCCAGTTGGGCTCATTATTGATTTTTCTTATGCTTCTTCTATGTATATCCAGTGTTATCCTATTTCTATTTTTACCTGTCTGTACCTTCACCTATTTATTGTTTCCACTAGAGAGATAGTGATTGTGATGGTGAAACTTGTCATAGCATGGTGGTTGGTGCTTGGCAGGTTTGACAATCCGGGTTTCACCTGGGACTGCAGCCTTGTGTGAACCCTGGGGCGTCACATAATGGCGGCGGCGGTTTTAGTTTGAAACCCTTAGGGTTCGTGCGTAAAAACGTGGCGAAAATTAAGGAGGTGGTTACCTTAAATTTTGGCGAGGCTTGAAAGCTTCAAACAAACTTCGCGTTCGTTCTAAGGTGAGCATCGCGCTCAATTTAAACGAACTTCGCGTTCGTTCTCAGAATTGAGCCTCGCGCTCAACTTAAACGAACTTCGCGTTCGTTCTCAGAATTGAGCCTCGCGCTCAACTTAAACGAACCTAGCGTTCGTTCTCAGGTGAGCCTCGCGCTCAATTCAAGTTGTGCCTCGTGCTCAGTTCTCAGGTGAGCCTTGCGCTCAATTTAAGTTGAGCCTCGCGCTCAGTTCTCAGGTGAGCCTCGCGCTCAATTCAAGTTAAGCCTCACACTCAGTTCTCAAGTGAGCCTCGCGCTCAATTCAAGTTGAGCCTCGCGCTCAGTTCTTAGGTGAGCCTCGCGCTCAATTCAAGTTGAGCCTCGCGCTCAGTTCTCAGGTTGAACATTGCGTTCATTCTCAGGTTGAACTCCGTGTTCATCCTCAGGCGAGCCCTGTGCTCAATCCAAACGAACCTCACGTTTGTTCTCAAGTTGAACTTCGCGTTCATTTTCAAAACGAATCTTGCATTCGTTCTCATGTTGAACATTACGTTCATTTTTTTTCAAACGAACCTCGCGTTCGTTCTTAGGTGAGTCTTGTACTCAATACAGTCGAACCTCGCGTTCGAAGTCAAGCGAACTTCATGTTCACTATGGTTAAGCCTTGGCTTTTCATGGGTCCACTTTGGTATACTTAATTTATTAAGTTATGGGCCCTAATTAAGCTATGGAAAATTCTTCTAATTCAGATTAACCTTTTAATTTAAATCCAATTTTGGTAATTCAAATATTATGACACTAAGGTATTAAGGTTGTCTCTCACTCCAATTGTTTAATTGAAACAAGAAGTTGCTAAAGTAACCTCTCTTGTGTAGATTGTTCATGAGGAATGTGAGATATTTGTGTGTATGCTTTCGTGTAAATATTTAATCGGCCCAAAGGAAGATTAATATTTATTTAGACTGTATACACATCTGCGATGATAAGCGTGTGACAATTATAAGGTTTACATGTGAATAATGAATCGATCCAAAGATAGTTTCATTATTTGACATGAGTTATTGTTAATGTTTGATCATTGCAACAAGGTATCACTTACAAGTTAATATTACCGTCCAAAGACTTGATATTAATGTTGTGCCAGATATCTTGGATGGGATTTGTTATTATTTGAATTTTATTAATTACTAATTATGGTTATTAATGTGAGCATTTTTTGTTTTATTTCAGCTAATGCATCTGCTGCAACAATTTCTGCTAACATCAACTCAATTCCCATGCTAAATGGGACAAACTTCAAGGTTTGGAAAGAGAACATATTAATTGTTCTTGGCTGCATAGATCTAGACCTTGCATTAAGAATTGAACAACCCCAACCTCTCAATGCGGATAGCACTCCTGATGCAAAGAAGGAGTATGAGAAATGGGAGCGTTCAAATCGCATGAGTCTTATGATCATTAAGCGCGGCGTTCCGGAAGCCTTCAGGGGCATAGAATCCGAAGGGATTACTAAGGCTAAACATTTTCTTACCGAAATTGAGAAACGTTTTGCGAAAAACGATAAGGTGGAAACAAGCACGCTTTTAGCTCACTTGATTTCAATGAAGTATAAGGGCAAAGGAAATATCAGGGAGTACATTATGGAAATGTCTCATATTGCTTCAAAGCTTAAGGCACTTAAACTCGATCTTTGTGATGAGTTATTGGTGCATCTGGTTCTGTTATCTCTTCCTGCACAATTTAATCAGTTTAAGGTCAATTATAACTGCCAAAAGGAGAAATTGGCTCTAAATGAGCTCATTTCATACTGTGTGCAAGAAGAAGACAGGTTGAAGCAAGATAAGACTGAAAGTGCTCATTTGGTCTATGCCTCTAAGGATAAGGGCAAGAAAAGAAAGAATGATAATGAAGCTGCTAAGGGTCCAGTTCAGAAGAAACAACATAAGGAAAATCAGGGTTGTTTCTTCTGTAACAAGCCTGGACACGTAAAGAAGGATTGTACCAAATTTCACGCCTGGCGTGCTAATAAGGGTACGTTCCTTACTTTGGTCTGTTCTGAGGTTAATTTAGCTTCAGTACCTAGAAACACTTGGTGGTTAGACTCTGGTGCTACTACTCACATAAGTATTTCTATGCAGGGTTGCATGAGCTACCGAAAGCCAAGTGATGTTGAAAGACACATCTTTGTGGGTGACGGTCAATCGGTAGATGTGAAAGAAATTGGGCACTTTAGGTTGCTATTAGGAACTAGTACTTATTTGGACTTAAAAGATACTTTTGTAGTACCGTCTTTTAAACGGAATTTGATTTCAATTTCTGTATTGGACAAATCAGGTTATTCTTGTTCATTTGGAAACAATCAATTCAGTTTATCTTTTAATTCAAATGTTGTGGGAACTGGTTACTTGAGTACTTATGACAACTTATATTTGCTTGATACAATTGCTTCTTATAATAAAACTTTGCATGTGGAATCGCGTGGTACTAAACGTAAATTAAATAAGAAAAATTCGGCGTTATTATGGCATAAGCGCTTGGGTCATATCTCAAAAGGTAGAGTTGAGCGTCTTGTGTCTGATGGCATTTTGCATTCCCTTGATTTTTCTGACTTCAACGTATGTGTTGAATGTATTAAGGGAAAACAGACCAAAGTTAAGAGATTAGGTACCAACAGATCTTCGGATGTCTTAGAATTGATACATACGGATATTTGTGGGCCATTCCCTACGGCATCCTGAAATGATCAACAATATTTTATATCATTCATAGACGATTACTCACGTTATGGGTACCTATATCTTATTCATAAAAAATCTGAGTCTCTGGACATGTTCAAAGCCTATAAAGCTGAAGTTGAGAATCAACTCAACAGAAGAATTAAAACCGTTAGATCTGATCGTGGTGGTGAGTACTACGACAGATATGATGGTTCAGGTAAGTAAAGTAGTTGCTAAAACACCTTATGAGCTTTGGACTAGTCGAAAGCCCAGTTTAAAGCACTTACATATTTGGGGATGTCCAGCTGAGGCAAGGCCTTATAGGCCAAATGAAAAAAAAATTAGACTCCAAAACAGTTAGCAGCTACTTTATTGGGTATTCTGAACGTTCTAGGGGCTACAAGTTTTATGATCCCACACTCAGGAATATTTTTGAGACGGGAACAACAACATTCTTTGAGGATGTTGAGTTTGGGGGGAGAAATAAGGTCAGAGATATTGTTTTTGAGGAGGAATTGGCTTCAGATCCAATCCATACAGTTACTTTTGACAATATTCAGGTTTCTATACCTGTTGTTGCTCAAGAAGTAAATCCGGAACCTCAAGATGACAATGTTGAATATGACAATGTTGAACAACTCCCTGTTCCAAAAGAACAAACTCAACAACCTCAAGAATCAGTGCCATTAAGAAGATCCATGAGAGAAAGGAGAAATGCTATTCCGGATGATTATATTGTATTTCTCCAAGAACATGAGGAAAGTAATGGAATGTTGAAAGATGATCCAATCAACTTCTCTCAGGCCATGAAAAGTTCTAACTCTCAACAGTGGATTGATACCATGAATGAAGAGTACAAGTCTATGCAAGACAATAAGGTTTGGGTACTTGTCCCATTGCCAGAAGGTGCAAAACCAATTGGTTGTAAATGGATATTTAAAACCAAGCGGGATGCAAATGGTAATGTGGAGAGGTATAAGGCACGTCTTGTAGCTAAAGGCTTTACTCAAAAGGAAGGCATTGATTATACAGAGACTTTCTCTCCGGTTTCATCGAAAGACTCATTCAGAACAATCATGGCACTTGTTGCTCATTATGATCTTGAGTTACATCAGATGGATATTAAGACTGTATTTCTCAATGGCGACATTGATGAGATGATTTATATGGTACAACCTGAAAACTTTGTGTCGGGAGACCCAAAGAATATGGTTTGCAAATTAAGGAAATCCATCTATGGACTCAAGCAAGCTCCTCGTCAATGGTATTACAAGTTTCATCAAATAATTATCTCGTTCGGTTTTGAGATGAACATTGTTGATGACTGTGTATATCACAAGTTCAGTGGGAGTAAGTATATTTTTCTGGTTCTGTATGTCGATGACATATTGCTTGCCACTAATGATATAGGCATGTTGTACGAAACCAAGAGATTTCTATCAAAGAATTTTGAGATGAAAGATCTTGGGGACGCCTCTTTTATATTAGGAATCCAGATACATTGAGATCGCTCTCGGGGTATTCTCGGATTATCACAAAAGAGCTATATCGATAAAGTACTTAAAAGGTTTGGCATGCAAGATTGCAGACCAGGAGATACCCCTGTTGCTAAAGGAGACAAGTTTAGTCTCAATCAGTGTCCTAAAGGTAACCTTAAAATTCAGGAAATGCAGAAGATTCCTTATGCTTCGGCTGTAGGAAGTCTAATGTATGCTCAGGTATGTACGCGTCCAGATATTGCGTACATTGTTAGGATGTTAGGCAGATACTTAAGCAACCCTGGTATGAATCATTGGATAGCAGTCAAAAGGGTTATGAGGTATCTTCAGAAAACAAAAGATTATATGCTCACATACAAAAAATCAGATCAGCTGGAGGTCATTGGGTACTCTGATTCTGATTTTGCTGGATGCCAAGATAGCAGGAAGTCTACATCAGGCTACATCTATATGTTAGCAGGAGGAGCTATATCATGGAAAAGTGTCAAACAGACACTAGTAGCTTCCTCAACTATGGCAGCAGAATTTATAGCTTGCTATGAGGCATCCAATCAAGGAATATGGCTGCGAAATTTTGTCATGGGACTGCGCATTTTGGAAAATGTTGAAAGACCATTAAGGTTATATTATGACAATAAATCTGCAGTAATGTATTCCAATAATAACAGGAGCTCAACTAAATCAAAACATATTGACATTAAGTTCCTGGTTGTGAAAGAAAGGGTACAGAGTGGACAAATATCTATAGAGCACATTGGGACAAACTCCATGATAGCTGATCCTCTTACTAAGGGATTGCCACCCAGGGTCTTTCATGAGCATACTGCTCATATGGGTGTGGTATTATTTGAGGATATCATGATTTAGTGGGAGTTTGTAATTGTGGTGCTTTATGTTTGGTTGTATTGTCTGATCAGAATAAAGTATTCAGTTAATACACTCTGTTACATTATGTTTAGTTTTGACCTCACTAAAGGAGGACTAGTTGAAAATATACATGTACTGATCACATTGTATGTAATTTTCATGCTGCAAATCCATGTTTGATCTATGTCATTTGATTGTATTGGTATATGTGACCATTGATGGGTTTAGTTACGATAAATGTGACAAAGACCGTTTTGATCCTATATTGATATAATCAATGGACGAGATTGTTCGGAAATACCTTTTCAGTGATAGTAATTTTGAGCTCATAAGGTTATACACAATTTAAGGAATCATATGGTGCCCAAGTGGGAGATTGTTGGATTTAATTTAATAAATCTATTTGTGGGCACATATGATTAATCTATGTGTATTGTTATCTTTCAGGATAACCCACTAAAGTGATCAATTAATTTGGGTTAATGGGTATTTAAATAAGTCATGGGGTTATATGTGCAGATACCAGGTTGTAATTGTGATTTGATGAGGGGCCAAATTGTAAATATACAACATCTATAAATAATGGGTTATGGTCCCTAATCTAGGGTTACATTCTCTAATTCTCTTCACCCCCATCTAGAGAGAAATTTGGCTAGAGAAACCCTAAGGTTAGAAGATCCAAAACTCATCTCAAGTTTCATCTATGGATTCAGGTATAAGCTTCCGCTCCTTTTGATTATTGTTAATCTCTTCGAATTAATCATGGCTTTATGATTTAGATCTCAAGTTTTATTTAGATCTAACAAGTTGTTCATAATACAATAAACTACTATAGAATAAACAGTGCTCTTTACTAAAAGGACATAAATATTTACTGTAGTATAAACAAACAACTCTTTAGACTCTCCTTTACGTATAGAGGTGTAGATATGGTATTCTAAGGAATGAGAATCTTTGTGTTAGTATAAAAAAGAAGAATCTCGAAATAAAGCATGTTGATTCAAATGTGTTATTCTTTCTGGATCCAACATTTATGCTGTGAATCAGATCTATTGGAAAGTTTTCGTTGTGTCTTTTAGGACCAAAATTTTAAAGACCTAATGTTTCATTACAGATGGAGTTAGGATAAACTATTTACATTGTGAACATCGGATAGATAATTTGCCTCCACAAACGATCTACAATGGCCAAGTTTTCATATTTGTACACCATATGTTGATTTTTTTGTGATGTTTCAATACTCATCTCCAGTTCAACAAAAGGCGATAGAATAAGACAAAGTCAAATTCTAACGAAAGGAAAGCATAATTTCTTCATAAAAAGTAAAAGCAAATCCAAATTACAGCTTGTCAGATAATTAAAATCACAAAATTTGCTTTAGATTTACGCTAAAGCAACTTTGTGTATGATGTGTGCCCATAAAAGTCCGCATGGTCCATTCTTTACTTCCTCAAGCATTCTACCAACCAACAAAACATTGTCCTCAACATATTCACATGCCAATATGTAGCAAAGTCCGCGGGGGGAACGTGATGTCTTTCTTGTTAATTAAGGGAATTACCTCAATTATTTCTTCTACTTTTTCGCTAGTCCAAACTTGATGTCTTTCTTCTTAATTAGGGAGAATTAGGTCAATCATTTCAGTAGACCAAACTTAGGGATGTACACATGTTGCATGCAGGGGCGGGCGCGGAAATTTTGGTCATTGAGGACAATGGCATATTCTACAAGTATTACTAGCATATAATATATTTACCTAAATATTAACGACACCGATGCTAAATACTAAATACGCATATTTGTGTACCATGGACAGAGTCAAATTAAAGTACAACTACTAGAAAAATGAAGATTCTAGACGGATTAAACTAGACGGAATAATTTCCATCTAGTTTGTATCAAACTAGACGGAAGTTATTCTGTCTAGGTTGCCACAACCTAGACTGAAAATTCAGTCTAGAATATTAGCAACCTAGGCGGAAATTGTTTATTAAATTTTTTTGGTAGGTCCCACTATCCTAGATGGAAATTTCCATCTAAAGCTTCCTATACACCCCACCGCCCCTCCCCCTCAGATCTCACTCTATCTTTTCACCCCCAGCACAAAAACTTAGCGGGCGTTCAAATCCTCTTGAATGCCGGATGAACTACAAGGCACCGCGCGCCCGCTCACCAGCACGCTTGCCCACCGGCACGATCGCACACCAGCGATGCCCGCACGCCCATGCACCATCTCGCCTGCCCGCTAGCAAACCTGCACGCCAGCGATGCCTGCACACCAGTGACGTCCGCCCGCATGCAAGTGATGTTTGCATGCTGACCCCGACCACCACACACTAGTGACACCCGTACGCCAACAACGACCACCGTACACCGCCGCTCGCATGCTGCACGTCGCATGCCAATGCCCGTGTTCGAACCCTTTGCCCAAGGTCAATGATTCTCACCATCGCTACCCGGCGTAGTCGGTTCTCGCCACCGTTCGTCGTCTTCGGATTTCATCGTCGCTCATATCCTCTTCTTTCTAGCTTAAAGGTATGTTTTTCGTGGAAAATTTTAGTTTATTAATTTTTTATTGTTTATTGCTGAATTTGGTTTAAACATCCTAAATTATGAACCAAATTAACCCTAATTGAAATTTTTTTAACTATTAACCCTAACTCAACTACATTTTGCCCGAACACTTATAATCGTAAACCTAATTGAACACTTTCCAACTATTAACCCTAATTGAGTACTGTCACGCCCCACTTCCAAAAATATAGGGAATCGGGACACGAGCAAGCCCGCGACGTATTAGATTGAGGATAAATAAATAATAGACTATTTCTTTGTTGGACCCTAGAGGGGGGTGATTAGGGTCTTATGCTAATCTATTCCGATTTTATGCCAATTAAAAGTAATTCAAATATTATTCTTGCAAGATAGATATATAATATGTAATAAGCAAGAATAAGTAATATGAATAAAGGGAAATATTCTAGCAATGAGATATACAATGAGATATATGCAAAGATATGAAACTAACTCAAGGGTAAATAATCTAAACTAGATAGTGAGCAGTATAAACAAAGAGATGTAGGCTGTCTAAAAATCACAATAGATAGTTAATCCCCCATCAAACACCGATGATGGAAGTTACAATCTGACGACTTCCAGAAGGCCACAATTTGACGAGCTTCACAATAACTAATGAAAGCCCCAATTCAACAGCTTTCACAATCAACATCGGGAGTTACAATCTGACGACTCTCATATTTTCAAGGAGCCAAGACGAAGGTTACAAGATGACGATCTTTGCGGCGCCCTAGCAAAAGAGACTACAAATCAACGGTCTCTTCATACTAAAAATGCAGATATCTTTCAAACCGTAAGGAATTTGGCAAAATTGACAGAGCAAACCGAACCCTATGGGGTAGGTTTGGTCGGCCCCGTCTCGTCGAGATAGCCGATTTTCATATATAATTCGTCCAATTCTGACGTACGGTTTGAAAGTTATGACCTGTTCTTCGTAGCAAGTTATGTTCTGAAGTCCGTCTGCAAGACTGGGCTTCATCAGAACATTGGACTTAGCCTGAAGCTCGCCAAGCCCACCTAGGGTTCGCCTCTGCATTACAGAGTCAAAACGCACAGGACGGATCAGCGTCATAACCTCAAAACGCAGAGTTACGGCCCAACTCTGCGTTTTTAACATCAAAACGCAGAGTTAATCTCGTTTTCAGCCTAACTGTGCGTTTTTAGCCTTTAAACAGGCCCAACTGTGTGTTTTCAATATCAAAACGCAGAGTTAATCTCGTTTTCAGCCTAACTGTGCGTTTTCAGCCTTTAAACAGGCCCAACTGTGCGTTTTCAACATCAAAACGCAGAGTTAATCTCGTTTTCAGCCTAACTGTGCGTTTTCAGCCTTTAAACAGGTTAATCTCGTTTTCAGCCTAACTGTACGTTTTCAGCCTTTAAACAGGCCTAACTGTGCATTTTCAGCCTAAAACGCAGAGTTAATCTCTAAAACAGCACGACCTGTGCGTTCAGCCATTAAAAGAACGTAACTCTGCGTCTCAGTGCACGACTTGTGCGTTCGGCCATTAAAAGAACGTAACTCTGCGTCTCAGTGCACGACCTGTGCGTTCAGCCACTAAAATAGGCCTAACTCTGCGTTTTTAGTCTAAAAACACAGAGTTCAGGCTATGAACGCTATTTTTTAGCGTTTGACTCATTCAAAGATGAACGAAACAGTTCCAAGAACCGTTTCCCCCCCACGTTCTGAGGGATTTCCGCCCCACTTAGGAGCGGATTAAGGGGGTGGTTACCACCCGTAACCCCCCCTATAAATATCAGAAACTCAATTGAGTTAAAGGGGGGATTTGGATCTCATCAACGGATCGAATTTTCGCTCATCATCAAAGGGAAATTCGGTCAAGGGGCTGGCTTTTTGAACCTGAGGATTGGCAGCAAAGAAGAGCTTTCGTTCTTCGACTGGAGCTTTGGAAATCAACAACCAGAGCTTCTTCATTCTTGGCTATTAACCGAACTTTCGGTTTAAATCAACTCTTTCATAGAGTTTCAAACTCGATCTGAGTTATCAACTCATCCAGAGTTTTAAAACTTGCTTTGCAAGTTCTTCTAAACTCGGTCAGAGTTTCAAACTTGCCCTGTAAGTTCTTCTAAACTCGGTCAGAGTTTTAGGACTTGCCACGCAAGTTCTCTATAGCGTCAAATCATGAGGGGAAAATATCGTTCCAGTGAATCAAGACCTTTGGATCGTCAACGGAGAGCAAACTCGACGCGAGCATTCGAGGGAGGCACTCCATCGCCACCGTGAAGAACCCAGAATTAAACAAAGGGGAGAGTCAAATTCATTCTCCTCTCTTTTGTAATCGGAATCCAAATTGTAATCAATTTTGAGAGAATACAAGTCAAATTTTCTTTCATTATCTTTTTACATCAAATTTCCAACGAACAAAAGATGGCGACTCTGCTGGGAACTAGCTTCTCTGACGAAGAGGTGGTGGCGCAATCCGACGTCATGCTCATTGGAACGACCGTTGAAACTCTGATCATCCAGTTCGATCAAGCCAAGTTTGAGGAGGCCCTCTCCTCTGGATCCCTTAGCCCCAAGGCTATGCGCAAGATCCATAAAGTTTCTAGGGAAACTAAAGCTTCAGTTGTAGCCGACTCATCTAAAGACTATCTCCCCTGGGGGTTGCACTGTTCATATAGTCCCCTCTCTAAAGGAGAAGACTTAGCTTCGGCACAATTCCCAAAAAGCCGACCCTCCAATCAACGCGAACTCCGTGTTTGTGAGCCTCAACACGAGCTCTGCATAAGCTAACCTAAACGCAGCCCTCAGGTGTGCGTTTCCCAGATAGAACGCAGCCTTCAGAGGCGCGTTCCAATATCAAAACGCAGACTTCAAAACTGCGTTAATCTGGCTGAACGCAATTCTCAGGAGTGCGTCCCAGAACCAAAACGCGGCCTTCAGAGGCGCGTTCCAACATCAAAACGCAGACTTCAAAACTGCGTTAATCTGGCTGAACGCAACTCTCATGAGTGCGTCCCAGAATCAAAACACAGCCTTCGGGGCCGCGTTTCACAAACTAAACGCAACTCTCAGGAGTGCGTTTCAGAACCAAAACGCAACTCTCAGGAGTGCGTTCCAACATTTAAACGCAGACATCAAAACTGCGTTGATCAGGCTGAACGCAACTCTCATGAGTGCGTCCCTGAACTAAAACGCAACTTTCAGGAGTACGTTTCACAAATTGAACGCAACTGTCAGGAGTGCGTTTGAGAATCCAAACGCAGATCGCAGGACTGCGTTTCACTAGCAAAACGCAGACTTTTGTCTTGCGTTATTCAAGTTGAACACGACCCTCGTGTTCCTTCTTTGGAACGCGATGTGATTCGTCGTGTTCAAAATGATCAACATGGATTTAAAATTCATGTTTGCCAAGAACCAGCCCCATCCTTTAATGAACAGGGGGTTCCATCTCTACCCTCACGCTCTTTGAGAGGTTCATCCCAAGTCTCTGACTTGTAGGAATTGCTTTCAATGTTCAACCGACCGACGAACGTCGTTTTGCTCAATAATTGACGATATTCTCACAGGAAGAAGACTTTAGAGGATGAATACCTTGGAGTCACTTCTAACATGGTTGGCATAGGGAGATCATCAACCCCTAGTTCTGACGAGTCAGAGATAGATCATTCTCCAAGCGTCAGAAAGATCGCTAACGAGTGTGAAGGAATCTACCAACGCACTCGGACTCGAACAGGAGTCATCCCTCCTATCAACTATCGGAGTTTAGCCAGAGGAACTAATTCCGATGACGAACACTCAGCTATTGCGGAGTCCCAATCATCAAGCTCTTTTGTTGGGCATGAGAGCTTCGCTCACATGGCAGAACATTCTGAGGATCTTTCAAAGAGAGTTGATGAGCAGGAGGCCATGCTTAAATCACAGCAGAAAACCCTCGATGAACTCATGGCCTTGTTGACTCAAATCGTCGTAGACAAGGCCAAATCTCAGAAGACAGATTCGCCACCTAGGCAACAATCTTCCCAGAGAGGAAAAGCGTCTTCATCCCGACCTCACACAAGCAAAGGGAAGGGAAAAGTGGTTGATGACACGGCTTCTGACCAAGAAGCCCACAGCCTGGAATCTTCCTCTGATGAAGAAAGAGAGTCGAAGAACGAGCAAAATCTCCAATCTACGAAAATGAAAGAATTGGAAACCCGCCTCAACGCCATTGCCAACAGAAGCGAACTCCAAGACGAGGGTGTTGTCAGACCCTACCCTGCCGAATGGGATGCAGCACCTTATCCTCCAAAATTCGAGGTCCCGACGCTACAAACTTTTGACGGCACGGGATCACCGAACCAACATATCTATCATTTCAAGTCACAGACTGGAATTATGATATCAAACGACGCCATACTGGCTCGATTGTTTATTGGCACCCTCAAGGGAATTGCCTTTGAATGGTTCAGGAAACTACCTGCAGGCTGTATCCAAAAGTGGGCGGATCTAGAGAGACTCTTCCTGGCAAGATTCTTTGAAGAGGATACAGAGGTCTCCATCCATACCCTTCTCACCACTAAGCAGAAGAAGAGGAAGTCCGTCAAAGCCTTCGTCAAAAGGTTTCAAAACATGGCTCTTCGATACCCGACAGGTATGACACAGTCTACCTTAGTGGAGACCTGTCGACACAACCTACAGACCAACATCCTAGCTAGAATGGGAGTTGCAGAATGCCGTTCCTGGAGACAACTAATCTCTCAAGGTGAACAGGCTCAAAAGATTATTGTCAGGATCAAAGCTGAAGAACAAAGTAGGCAGGATCAGCCCGAGCAATCGGCCCAAGCCCAATCTTCTCCTGAGCAATCGAACCAAGCTCACTCTTCCCAGTCAGAACCGGAAGATACTACGACCGTTGAAGTCAATCCTTTCTAGTAGGATGGCGGGTCAAACAACTATCACGTTAACAGTTACCTCTGATAGTCAAACTCGTTAGATAATGGCTCACTAGGCGATGTGCCATGTCTACTCCTTTCTCCCCATGTACTTGTCCAAGACTGGGGCTTGGTTTATTGGTAGTTTATTGGATTATGAGTAATAAAATTTCTGAGTTGTTATGTTTAATAGAATACCTCTGTCAACCATAAAATCTACCAGAACTATCACGTCCATCAACTTGCCAATCCCCTTAAACAGGATGGCGGATCCATAAAACTATCACGTTAACAGTTACCTCTGATGGTCAAAATTCATCAGATAATGGCCTACCAGGTGATGTGCCTCTACTCCGACTTCATGGATGGTGCCTCACTAGGCGGTGTGCCTTGTCTACATCTTTTTCTTCCCCTGCTAAGTCTTAATCAAGACTGGGGGTTGGTTACTTGGAATCCATTGGATTAAGAGTAACGAATCTTTTATATCGTCGAGTTAACATTACACTTCTAACGATCATCACCTTCACTGAGTATGCATGCAACTCGCATCACTCACAATTTGTCACGTTAACATTACACCTCTGACAATCCACTTATTAATCCTCGTCAATAGGATGATAAGTCCACAAAGTTGCTCCGATCGCAACGTCTCTCCTGTCACGTTAACATTACACCTCTGACAATCCACTTATCAATCCTCGTCAATAGGATGATAAGTCCACAAAGTTGCTCC
>BQKN01046814.1:0-27626 GCA_022839385.1 Asparagus kiusianus | reverse complement strand
GAGCAACTTTGAGGACTTATCGTTCTATTGATGAGAATCGATAAGTTAGAAGTGTTGCGATCGGAGCAACTTTGAGGACTTATCGCTCTGTCGATGAGAATCGATAAGTGAGTTCTAACAGAGGAGTTATAATCATATTGATAGTGATAATAACTAGATTCAATCTCTGTTAGGATAATGACCATCTGATGAGTTGAGGAGATACAGAGTTTTGAACGCACTCTGTTGCAAAGAACCCATGAATTTAGAGGCTAAGTATCGAAGATGGACTCTTCATTTGGAAGAGTTATAACGCTAAGGTGACCTTCGCGTTTGAAGTATGAAATGCTGGTCTGAGCCCAGCGTTTGAACGCGGGTGTGAACCTCGCGTTGAGATTAAAGTCTTAAGTGACTTTATCTAAGAACGTAAAAGATTTACATTTTGAAATATAAAACGGTTGGGATTCTTTTACCGAACCATTTCAACAGCTTGATAGCTATTATAAATAGACCTGAGTGGTCACATCAAGAGTCATTCGACTCTTTCCACTTTCGGCCATTTCCAAGAACGAGAAATCTCGTTTGACTTCGGCGAGATCTCCGACGAACTTCGTCTCCTTCGTTCGAAAACGCCTCCTCCGATCTACCGTGCTGATGGCGCCACGGAGGACGGGTCCAAGCTCCAAGAAAGTCGCCGGAGCGACTTCCGAAACACCGTCAGTTGAGGGCGCCAGCGGTGTTCCTGTTCCTGCGGGGATGTCGTCGTCGTCTCCGCCGCCACATGGGCCTCCCTGTTGTGGTGAGTGCCGACTAAAAGAACTTTCTTTGACAAGTTTTCTGAAAACCCTAAATGGGTCTTGATAACGAGGAAGATGACTCGTTCTAACTGGTTGAAAACGCGGGGTTGGGATATCCTTTGGGTCCCGATCCTCGCGTTCCAAATTTTTTAACACGAGATTCGACCCTCGCGTTTGAGAATTCTGACGCGGGGCTCGACCCTCGCGTTGGAAATTTGGACATGAGACTTTAACCCATTATGTTTTGGGTTCTATCTTTATGTCGATAGCTCATTAACATCTGCTTTCGATTGTGCAGTGCTTCTTCCAAATGTGCCACTTTCGCAAGAACATCATTTTGGGTATATTGGCGGTCTTGATGCAAACGAAACTTTCAGTCTTCAAAACACAGTTCCGCTTTGTACTTTCGTTGACTCTGAGAGAACGGACATGATTAGATCTCCTCGATGTTCAACTCTTAGAGTTTTGATCACTGATTTGGACATGGAGACCCCTGCTGGTCATGCCCAGTTTCCCAAACCGGCGTTCATATTCGGGGATCGCATATCCATCGATGATCACCTCGTACATGCAGAAGATTCGAAGCTATTGCGGAAAGTTGATAATCGCTACTTCTTCCTTCCCAACATGAAGAGGATGTATCCCCTCTCCTACTTCTTGAATGCAAGCCGTCGTCGGAGTCTGACTTTTGACATAGTTAAAGAGAAGGAAAATGTGTCGTTCGGATCTGGTCGACGGGCTCGTACACAAATCGGAGGGCAGCTCAAGGGATTGAGACCCGGTTTATTTGAGAAGAAGGAACTGGCTCAGGAGATGCCACGCCCAGCGAATATTTTCATTCGCCAGTTCCTTGCGACTCAGGGTGAATTTTCTACCCAAGCGTTCAGATCCCCTGGATGGGTTTGTTCTGGAGAAGGAGGTTGGTGGACCCGCATGATTGACTTCGTTCTTGAGGAGCTTAAGGAGTCACTCACTCAATCGGGTCTCACAATTCCCGTGTTAGCTACTCGACGGGGAGTTGTGCAGAGCTTCCATAATTTCTTCGCTATGTTAGAGAAATATAACTCGGACAGTTACACATTTTTCACACCTGCAGGAGAGTTAGGTTTTGCTCTTCATGAGATGCAAGCGGTGTCGGGATTGCCACTTGGGAAAACACCCTACGAAGAGTTCATCCCTACTACCGAAGAGCTTTCTCAGTTGAGGTTGGCGCACCCAGAAATTTATGCTACTTTCTGGGAGTTGATGTGCCACTTCCATATATGTGCTCAAATCTGTGGGACGCGTGGAGGAGGTATCATGCATACCACGTGGGCGGAATACCTCTTTCAGAATTTAAACCGGAAAGATGTAGCTGTGTCTCGTGTTGCAGCCATCTCTCCCAAAGAAGCCAAAGCTCGGATTAAGGCTTCTAATGCCATCTACAAAACAGAGCATGTAGAGGAGGATTTTGCGGCTGGTGTTGAGTTTGAAAGTTTCCACCACCAGGCTACAATTCCTATTTCTGACACGACTCTACTTGCAGGCTTCTTTATGGTTTGGTTGAAACGGTGCGTAGTGCCGTCGAGACCAATAGAAGCGATCCTGGCTGAGGTTGTATATCCAGCTGTTTTGCTGGCACATGGGAGACCCGTGAGCCTCCTCACTGCCATGGTCGGCTGCATTCAAAACGGCCTAAGGATGTTAACCTCTGATCTGCTCGGCGCCTCGATGGTTAAGGTTGCCAGGAAGAAAGCAGGGAAGAACCCCCAGCCACGCATACCAGTGCCGTATACGTACTTGGTGGCCTGGTTCGTGCTGCATTGCCCCTCCTTGATGACGGGAGTATCGGAGAGTGCTGATGCTTACATCCCCTTCATACAGAGATTAGAGTCGGCCATGTGGACTCATTCTTACATAGTCAGGGCTCGACAATTCTTATCTCGGGAAGATAATTACCTGATTTTCTGTTGTGCTCCTGATTTTAACGGAGCTGACGTGAAGGATGCCCGCTTCTTGGACTTGCTTTTTGAGGGCTCGTCTTCTTTGGAAGAAGGCACATTCAACTGGCTTCTTATGATCAGGTTGGGCTACCTGGTCTTCCGCTTGCGGGAGAAGTGCTTTATTGAACCTTACGTGCCTTCTCGGTTCGCTAGGCAATTCGGATATGACCAGCTTTATGTTGGCAATCCCAACCCGGCATTGGCTCATATTGGGAATTTATATGAAGGAGCTCGTGCATGGTACTTCTTTTCCGCCGGGGGAACCCATGCGCAATTCACTCTACCTAATTCGCCGCCTGGCTGCTCCACTGTTGCCGATTTCCGCAGCTGGTATGAAGAAGTTTCCCAAGTCACGGGGTATGATATTTACACCTCCTGCATAAGTGAGATTCGGGAATTGTATCGTTCGAGGAGTCGTTCTTCCAGCACTCGTTTGCCGGGGGTAGAAGAATATCTATCCTGCGAACAAGAAGCATCTGGGGCTGTCGAAGCTCCTAGAAATTTATCTGCCATCGAGCCTCCTAAGGAAGAAACTCCTATGGAGATCGAAGAGGAAACACCGATTGCTGACTCTCCCGAAGAAAAACCAATTCCAAAAGTGCCTGCTTCTGAACCTCATCTTCTGAGATCGGGTAAGAAGGCTCTTTCTACTGCTGAGCAGGCCGAGTATGACAGGAGAATGCGTAAACGACTGCCTGTCGTAGCCAAAAATTCAAAGAAGACCAAATTGATGGGAGACGCGATACGATCAGCGCATGCTGCGTCTCCTGAAAATAGAGAGGATATTACGCTTCCTACCGCTCCTCCAAGTCTTGAAGCAACAATCGGTGAGCAGGAGGAGGATATCTTAGGCTCCACGTCAGAGATGATCAAAGCATTCTTATCTGAAGCCCCGCACACCTCTACTCGCACTGATTATGCGGACTGCTTCGTTTATCCGACCGCCCCACCCCCAAGCTCTGAGACACTGAGGGAGCTCATCGAACAATTGGAACGTTGGATGCAAAGGACCATTGACGTTGTCAGTCTCGGGGACGTAAGTTACAAGGTTTTTGAACCTCATTTGCTGGAATGCTTGGCTAAAATCAAGCATCAGGGTGATAAAATATGGACCGAGAACTATCGTGAGAGCCTCATCATCTTGGAATATGAGCTGGAATTCCTCTCCATGCTGCAACATGACGACATAGGCCCAGAAGTGGATCGGGCTCTTTCTGAGGCCAAGGCTTCGAAGGCACAACAGCAAGAGGTTCTTCAGAAGAGTTTATCCGAAACAGAACCTCGTCTCGCTCACCTGCGTGATGAACATGCCCAAGTACAGAGGGACATGGGCAACCTCGCTGTGGGTCTCCGGGATACTGCAGCAGAACTTGCTCGAGCTGGTGTTGAAGTCCCTCAGATAAACGCTCAGCTAGCTGATGGTGTGGAAATTTTAAGAGGATTCGCTGGTTATTGCGATGGACTCTTCAAATGCTATTGCGACGAGATTGTTGCTGCCGATAAAATTCGGCGAGAACTTGCAGAAGCAACGCCTAGTGAAGAGGAACTCAAGAGCAAGATAACTAAAAACATCAGAAAGGCTCGCGAGGAAAATATATCAGCGCTGAAATCTAAACTCAAGTCTTTCAGATTGATGAGCCCCGATGTTTAGGGTTTGCGCTATTTTTGGTGGAGGGATAAATTTGTATCATTTTCCTTTCAATTGTTTTCACTTTTGTATTCAGATTAACAATATTGAATGGAAATGATATCATTTTGGTTTTCATTATCTCTTTTGTTGAAGTATGATTCAAGACAATGAAAAACGTAGTGTCGACTCAATATGAAAATGAAATTCTCTTTATTATCATTTATAAAACAATTCTAGAAAATTTCAATCGTCAGAGGTGTAGTGTTAACTTGACAAAATACAAAGTAGAGTTACACTATAAATAGGCAACCCCCAGCCTAATCTAGCGGGGGATTAGGGGGCAACATGATTCACGGGAAATATCTTTTTAGGAATTTCCCATTGATTGGCATCATGAGCCTGTCTCCTTGTTGATTGATGAGGCGATATGCTCCGTTCGAATAAACTGAGTCTATTACGAAGGGCCCTTCCCATTTAGGATTGAACTTCCCTTTGGTTTTGTGTGTCATCACCATGGGTCGTCTGTTGGCCAAGACCAAATCGCCTTTCTTGAAAGTTCGTTCCTTAACCTTTTTATTGTAGGCTTTGGAAATCCGAGCTTGATAGAGTTCGATCTGCTGCTTAGCTTGAAGTCATTTGTCGTCTAGGGCTTCAAGTTCTTGCAGGCGCCGTTGATGCTTTTCTTCTTCTGTTAGCCCCGTCGTGATAGCGACTCTCAGAGAAGGAATCTGAATTTCTAGTGGTAATACGGCTTCGCAACCATATACCAGCGAGAACGGTGTAGCTCTCGTAGGGGTCCTCACCGTTGTACGGTAAGCCCATAAACATTCGCCGAGTCTTTCATCCCAATCACGTCGACTCTTGGAAACGAATTTCTTGAGAAGTTTCACAATGGTTTTGTTGAAGGCTTCTACAAGACCATTCGCCGGCGGGTAATATGCCGTAGATGCAACGCTCTGGATCCTGAATTTGTCACAAAACCTCTGGAACCCAAAACTGACGAATTGCGTCCCATTGTCATGAACTATCCGCCTCGGGACTCCAAAACGGTAGACAACATGGTGTTTGACGAATTTAATTACGTTGGAAGTTTTGACTTCTTTCAACGGGATTGCCTCCGCCCATTTGGAGAAATAATCGGTCATAACCAGGATGAACCGATGTCCTTTAGAAGTTGGAGGAGAAATTGGACCTACAATATCCATGCCCCACTCTTCAAATGGCCATGACGCAGATGTGGGATGTAAGTTCCCAGGTGCTTGGTGGATGAAATCCCCATGAATTTGGCATGCGTGACAACGTTTAGCGTAGTCAACCGCGTCTGAAAACATCTTCGGCCAATAATAGCCGATTCGCCGGAGGCGATCTCCTAGTTTAGCTCCGGACTGATGAGCTCCGCACATTCCGTCATGGGCTTCTTTAAGAGCTTCCCTTGCTTCCTTTCGAGAAAGACATCGAAGCAAAACCCCGTCATGGGATTTACGATACAGAGTCTGAGAGACTGCATCATAATAGAATCGGAGGGCCTTTCGTTTGATGGCGGCCACTTCCTTAGGGTCATTGGGTAAAATTCCGTATAGGACATAGTCAACATATGGAAATCGCCAATCTCTAGACTCGAATTCTATGGAGGTTGTACAGACCTCCTCCGCCAATGTCTTGTCTGAGCTTTCCTCCTAGGAATCTTGGAGGAGTATAGTTCACGCCCTGCGATAGGGATCGTCATTTCGGCACCAGGCGGTAATGCCAGCGAAGTTGCCAATGAAGCCAAAGCATCTGCATAAGCGTTCTGGGCTCGTGGAATGTATTCGATGAAGAATCCCTCGAATTTCTTGGCTAGCTTCAGCACTGCGAAGTAGTATGGAATTAAGTCCT
Source organism: Asparagus kiusianus (assembly GCA_022839385.1). Lineage (NCBI taxonomy): Eukaryota > Viridiplantae > Streptophyta > Magnoliopsida > Asparagales > Asparagaceae > Asparagus > Asparagus kiusianus. Next base: position 21,363 of record BQKN01046814.1, on the reverse strand, counting down.
CATGACGTACTTCGTATTCCCCTCGGACTTGGTTTACAATGAGCTGAGAGTCACCATAAGCCTCAAGATGCCGAATATTGAGTTCTTCGGCGAGTCGCATCCCTAGTAGCAAAGCATTATACTCAGCTACATTGTTGGTGCATGGTTCGATTAGGGAAAATCCTCTTGGGATTATGTGACCGTTAGGAGAGACGAACACTACTCCTACTCCCGCAGTAATCGCTCCATGAGGATTTGCTCTGGATGCGCCGTCAAAGAATAATTTCCACACTTGTGTAGATTCTTGAGCAACACAAGCTTCGGCGACTTCGTCGGGCAATTCTTCATACAACTTAGATGTCCCTGGCACCGGGTGATCGGCCAAGAAATCTGCCAATGCTTGACCCTTGACTGTCTTTTGGGGCATAAATTGCATGTCGTATTGTGACAAAAGGATGGCCCATTTTGCAAGCCGGCAATTCAGAGACGATGGTTTCGTCATCAGGACTCTCAAAGGATTCACCTTAGAGATGACATGAATTGTCTGTCCAACTAGGTAATGTCGCATCTTTTGAACCGTGAATACCAAAGCGAGACATTCTTTCTCGACCGGGTTGTACCGATGTTCGGCTCCCATCATGGTCCTACTTAAATAGTAGATGGCTTGTTCTTGGCCTTGGTCATCGTTCTGGGCCAGCAGCGCTCCCAGCGAATGATCCATAGCCCTCACATATAATAGGAATGGTTTTCCTGATATAGGGGCCACAAGAACCGGTGGCTGGGTGAGATACTTCTTGATCTCTTCAAATGCTCTTTGACACTCTCCATCCCACACAAAGGATACTCCTTTCTTCATGAGCTTCGAGAAAGGTTGGCAGCGCCCCGAAAGGTTAGATATGAACCTCCGGATGTAGGCTAGTCTACCTTGCAAACCTCGGAGTTCTTTGAGGTTCTTCGGCGGTGGCATGTCTTGGATGGCGCGCACCTTCTCTGGATCCAGAGAAATCCCCTTGGATGTGACAATAAATCCCAAGAATTTTCCACTTGATACTCCGAGAAATGATTTTGTTGGGTTCATCTTCAGCTGATGTGTCCGCATGATATCGAACATTGTCTTCAGATCTGCAAGATGATCTTCTTTACATTGGCTTTTCACAGCTATGTCATCAACGTAGCACTCTATCTTCTTACGCAGATGTTCGTGGAAGATAGTGTTCATCGCACGTTGATAAGTCGCTCCTGTATTTTTCAGGCCGAAGGGCATCACTGTATAGCAATACACTCCCAGCGGTGTTCTGAATGCAGTATGCCTCTCGTCGTCCGGGTGCATCTTGATTTGATTATACCCAGAGAATCCATCCATTAAAGACATTCTTTCGTATCCGCAGGTGTTGTCGATCATAACATCCGTAATAGGAAGCGGAAATTTATCTTTTGGACAAGCTGCGTTAAGGTCACGAAAATCAATGCATATACGGACCTTACCGTTTTTCTTGGGAACTGGAACAATGTTAGCTACCCAGTCTGGGTGTTGTTTTTCCCTGACAAAGCCTGAGTCAATGAGCTTCTTCACTTCGGACTCAATTGCTTCCATGATCTCGGGACGAAACCGGTGTTGTTGTTGTTTAACGGGCTTGGCATCCGGATCAATGTTGAGACAGTGCACGGCCACTTTTGGGTCAAGACCAGGCATGTCTTCATAATTCCAAGCAAAGACATCTATATATTCTCGGATGAGAGATATAAGGTCTTCTTTCTCGGAAGATGATAAATCTTCAGCTATGAAAATGGGCTTAGGATCATGTTCGTCTCCCATGTTAACTTGGACCACTTTATCTTCAGTGGGTGGTTCGCGTTGTTCGAATCGCATATCCCACAAAATATTAAGACGTTTGATCCAGGGGTCATTGGTCGATTCCATTAACCCTTCATCATTCCCTGCGTCTTCATCCGGGTGATCGATTGAAACCATATTCACGGTCAGATTTCTAAAGAAAGGTCCGATACTGACATCGGACCCATATGCAGATGTTCCGGATGAGCGATCCTGACGCAGATAATTACTTATTTCATTTTCCGAGACAGCGGGAGGTGTGACAAATCCTAAACCCCTTCTAGTCTTTTGATAGTAATCTGGGGGTTTCCCTTCGGGGGTTAGGGACATTCGGATTGGTGTTCGCCTTCCCTTCCCGAAGTTTAGACCTTGCTTTTCGTTAAAGTCATATCCCATTTGTTTCATTAGTCGAAGGGAGTTGGGTTCGTGATAATGGAATTGAGGAACTCCATCGTCTTCCTCCGAGCTTCCTCGTTTGAGTTGTATCGGTTTGACTTTTCCGAAACAGATCGGCTTCCGCCCTTTCCTTTTGGATGGGACTTTAAAGAAAGCCTTCTGTGCGTCCTCTATTTCTTCGTCTGAAATAAAAGACGACTTGATCGGCAATGTGAGTGATGCTTCTGTGCACAGTACGTGCCATGGGTTGGTACCTGCACTAGAATTATTCTCTATTTGTTTATTGTTAAGAGAGACATCAGACAAGTACGTTAAAATGAAATCTTCATTAATGCACCACTCGCCCCCACTCGGTACATCATTATTACTCTCACCCTGACCCATTACATCAAAGTTTAATTCCCAAGGACAATCTTCCTCAGGATCTGGCTCGATGTCAGCTTCATTACCGCTATCTACATCTTCTTTCTCTTGGGATTCCAAATAGAAGACGGAGTCGGTGTGGAAGTTTTCTACTCCTCGGAAGGGATATTTTTCTGCGATTAAGGTTCGAACTTCGCCCTTGTCATTGACGTACTTCATAACCTGGTGCAGGGTGGATGGGACAATGCGGTTTGCATGTATCCATGGTCGTCCTAGCAAAAGATTGTAAGACATGTCCGCATCTATGATGTAGCATGCTACCTCAGACTTGAGATCTCCGATCTGGCACCTGAGCTTGATCTTTCCCAGGGGTCGGGTACTGTTTGCATTGAACCCGAAGATAGTAGTCTGAGTAGTGTGCAGTCGGTGCATAGGAATCCCTAATACCTGCATGACCCTGTAGGGCATGATGCTGAGCGCTGAGCCCGGGTCAACTTGAACACGACTGATTTCCGAAGATCCAATATACCCTGTGTAGTACAGTGGTCGGTCATGTTCGTGTTTGACCTGCATGTCTTCTTGTGTGAATGATATGCATGGTAGACTTCTTGCCGCTTGCAGGCATTGCAGACAGGTTTGATCATCAGAAGCCTCGGGAATCGGAGTGACTTGTGTAATAAAGCTCTCCGTATTCTTTAAAGCTTCGATCAGAGCTTCCTTGGTAGTTTTAGATAACTTCAAGAGCTCGTATAAAGTGATTCTGGCCGGTATGTTGGCCAATTGCGCCATGACGTTGAATTGAAAGGGAGCGCTTGACTCCCCGAGTTCCTGGTGAAGATTTTTATTGAACCGGAGCTCTTTCTGTTTGCCTTTGTCGACCGGCTTCTTCGGCACAGAACCCCCAGCGTCTTGGGGTTGTTCTTCCACCTCTTGAGCATTATGGCCGTAATCCCTCAAATAGGCTTTTCCTGACCGAGTGCCAGGGTTGTCTCCTGGATATGCTGCCAGGACAATCCTCTCCTCTTCTGAATCAGTAAGAGGTTTGAGGTGGTCATCGTTTTCGGTAATGGAGGGGCTAATCATGTTGGAAGATTTAGCCTTGCCTCCCTTCTTTCTGGACGAGGTGCTCGTCCACTGTTGATCTCCAAGCAAGTCAGGGTGGACCCACATGATTTCCCCTTTTGGGGTGGTGAGGGGTACCAACCCCCTGTCCTTCTGACTATGCAAGTCAGTATTCTTTAGGTGCATTTCTCCCTTGCGGATGGGTACAACACCGTTCGCGGTTACCACCGGGGGAAAGTCACCAAATTGGACCGCTATCATATTAGTGGATACGGTCTTCTGCTCTGGCTTCAAGGTGAGCACATTAGCGTTTACCAAATTCTGCAAGATGTCTTTGAAGACATAGCACTTTTTGGTAGGGTGCCCCAGAAATCTGTGGTAACGACAATAGTTGGGGTCATCCACTTTCCCTGCTTCATCTGGCTTCCTGATTTCAGGCAACTGGAGCTTGTTGTTCTTTCGAAGCAATTAGAATAAGGTATCCACATGCTCCTCTTTGAATGAGTATTGTTTGGGCGCTCTTTGCTGATTTGGCGTTTTGCCTTGCTTGGTAGGTGGTGGCACTCGCGTGTAGTCAGCTGCTAGAGTCTCCTTCCCCTTAGACCGCTGGGCATTGTTCTGATTACGTTGCTGTTGTTGTTGCGGTTTGGGTTGTGGCACTTCTTCAGCTTTGACTCTCGCCACTATCTCTTCCGCTTGTTCTCCTTGTGAAACTAGTTGTCTCCAGGAGCGACACTCCGCTACTCCCATCTGAGCAAGGAGCTGAGTCTGCAGGTTGTGCCTGCAAGTTTCAACCAGAGTTGATTGAGTCATACCTGAGGGACATCGTAATGCCATGCTACGGAATCTTTCCACGTAGGCTTTGATGGACTCTCCCTTCCTTTGCTTGGTGGCGAGGAGAGTTAGGACTGAAACCTCCGTGTCGTCCTCAAAGAACCTGGCCAAGAATAGCCTTTCCAGGTCTACCCATTTCTGGATAGATCCGGCAGGCAGTTTCATAAACCATTCAAAGGCAACTCCTTTTAGCGTGCCAATGAATAAGCGGGTCAAGATGGCGTCATTTGCTACCACGTCTCCAGTTTGGGATTTAAAGTAGTAAATGTGCTGATTTGGCGATCCCGTGCCGTCGAACGGTTGCAAGGTTGGAGCCTTAAATTTTGGCGGGTAGGGAGCTGTATCCCATTCCGCAGGATAAGGCCGAACCACTCCTTCTTCGCGGAGCTCGCTCCTCTTAGCAATTGCATTAAGACGAGCTTCTAACTCATCCACTTTGGTGGACTGAGGGTGCAGTTCTTTTTCCATCTCCTTCTCACCTTCGGAAGAGGATTCAAGATTGTGAGTCTCACGATCTGAATGTTCGTGCGCTTTCTGCTTTCCCTTCGAAGTTGTCTTCCGGGAAGACTCAGGTTTGTGGCCTTTTTCGGCGAGGAGCTGGGCCAACATATCCTTTAATTGGAGAAGTGTCTCCTGTTGCGCCTGGAGCATGACATGGTGCTCGTTCACCTTTTTGGCTATATCCTCGGGGCTTTCCGTCATGTAGGCAGAAACTCCTTGTGCTCCGGCAGAGCTTGAAGATTGAGACTCGGCTATTGCCGAGTGTTCATCACTTATTGTAATGCCTTTGACTAACTTTTGATAGTTAACCGGGCGAATAGCTCCTGTCCGAGTCCGAGTATTCCGATATACTCCTTCAAGTTGGTCACAAATTTCCCTAACAGTTGGGGAGTGACTTCTTTGCGACTCGTCGGAATCGGAATGCGAAGCTTTCCCTCGGCCGATCATGTTGATAGTGACCTGAGGGTACTCAGATTTCTTTTTGTGTCGGCGTTGTCGTTTGGCAGGCCTAACGACATTTGTTAACCTTTCAAACACAGATTGCCGAGGCGAGGATGTGCAGCAATAGCACTCCGAAAGAACCGCCGAAATAAGCCTCTCACATTGGCATGAGTGAGTTGCTTGCGTTGTTGGTTTTCCTCTTGATAATAATTCCCGCAGATCAGGAACTTGGGAGGAACTTTTCCCCGGGCTTGGAAGTGGAGATGGAACCCCCTGCCCTTGGGTAGGTGAGACTAGTTCTTGTCGAACGTGGATTTTGAAACCACGCTGATCTTTCTGAACCTGGCGGACCTCTTGAAGATCGCGTTCTCGAAGAACAGCACCAAAGTGGCGTTCTTGAAGATTAACGCGAGGGTCGCGTTGGGATTTGTAAACGTTAGGCCGAGGCCTACGTTTAAATGATGAAACAGACCCGCGAGGGTCCTGTTTTGTTTGAACGCGCCCCTGGGGGTCGCGTTTAGTTGGTGAAACAGACCTGCAAAGGTCATGTTTTGTTTGAACGCGCCCCTGGGGGTTGCGTTTAATTGGTGAAACAGACCCGCGAGGGTCGTGTTTTGATTGAACGCGCCCCTGGGGGTTGCGTTTAATTAGTGAAACAGACCCGCGAGGGTCGTGTTTTGATTGAACGCTTCCCTGAGGGTCGCGTTTGACAGCTTCCTTCTGAGGGCTGCGTTTTGAGGAGACAACGCGCCACCCAGGGTCGCGTTTCAGCTGAATTAGCCGAGGCTCATAGTTGGGCTCATTGCCACGAAGCGAGCGTTCTATTTTGGGAACGCTAAGTTCGGCTGAAGTTTCAGGAACGCGATCTTCGCGTTGAGCCAACATTCGGCTCTCACGTAAGTGTGCTCGTCGTATGGATCTTCTCCGTCGGCGAGCGGCGTTCTTCTTGGCTTGTTTTAAAGCCTTAGCAGCAGCGTCGTTGACGCATATGGAACTCGTTTCTTCCAGAGGCCGTTTGTGGCCCGAAGCATGCCTTGCTGACGCGAATGTGGGATCTTCCGCCAACAGAGCCAGTTTGAGTTCCTGGCCGAAGGAGAGGGCTTTCTTCGGCACTTCAACAACAGAATCGATCTCCTTAGAGATCTTGCGGACACCATGCCTAGCCTTAGGGCTAAGCGATCCAGAGGACAAGGCCTCCTCGTATTTCGCTTGATCAAACTCTACGACGAGAGTTTCTACAGTCGTTCCCATGAGATGGACGTCGGACTGCGCTACCACTTCTTCATCTGAAAAGCTAGTCCCCAGCGGAGTCGCCATCTTTTGTTTGTAGGAAAAATTGCAATGAAGAGAATAAAAGAAAATTGAATTGAATTCCTTTAATTCCGATTATAACTTGATTACAAAAGAGAAGAAAACAAATTGGGTTTTCTCCTTTGTTTAAAACTGGGTTCTTCTTGGTAGCGATGGAATGCTTCCTTCGATTGTTCGCGTCGAATTTGCTCTCCGTTGACGATCCGACCGTCTCTTATCTCGTGGGAACGATGAACTTTTATGGGAAGTTTTATATGTAACTCTCGGATGAGTTTTAACAACTCTGAACGAGTTTAAACTCTATAGGTAGAGTTGTTAGAACCGAAAATACGGTTAATGATCAAGCTGTTATCTGTTGTCGAAGAATCCTCTCAGATTTGATCTTCTGAGATTGATTCAAAAATCTTATCTTAAAAGATTTAGTTGCTGCTGCTGTTGAATCACCGAACCTGAGTGGTTGAGATCCTCCAGAATTCGCCTCCGCTGCTAACTCCTGTTTAGATTCTAAGAAATCTAATCTCCAGAATCCAACCTGTCCGCCCTCAACTCAATTGAGTTTGTTGAGTTTTTATAGGGGGATGAGGGGTTGTAACTGACCCCTATATCCGCTCCTACGTGGGCGAAAATCCCTCAGAACGTGGGATAAACGGTTCTGGAACCGTTCGACTTGTGTTTGAACAAGTCAAACGCCCACTCTGGCGTTCAGAACCCAACTTCGTGTCTTAGAATTGTGACGCGAGGGTCGGTGTTAGCTGAACATTGATGAACGCGAGGGTCACTCGTGTTTTGATTTGTTGCCTGCTTGGTGACGCGAGGGTCGGTGTAAGTTGAACCCTTATGAACGCGAGGGTCGCTCACGTTGAGTTGTGACTTGGAAACGCGGGGGTCGCCTGCACTTCCATATTTGTGACGCGGAGATGACTTCCGCGTTTTAGAAGGAGTTTGTTGACTTGTAACTTCTTCTGTAAGGTGTTGCAAAGACCGTTGTTCTGTAATCCTCGCTTTAGCTGTGGTGGAGTGTGAAAGTCGTCAAATTGTAACCTTCACTGTAGATTGTGAAGACTGTTGAATAGAGTTTCCATCAGTTGTCGGAAGTGTCATCGAATTGTAACTCTTCTCGATCTACGTGAAAAGGCCTCCATTCGTAGTTTCTTCGTTTATCGGCCCGAAAGCTATTTGATTGTAGCTTTCGTTGTAGGAGCTTAGACGGGAATCAACATCCATAGTGTCTTCTAGACGAATATTTGCCCACAGCTCTCTACCAAGCAATTCACCAACTAAGTCCAACCTTTTATTTCTAAAATCATTACACTGCTCATCAGCAACTCTATTAATCATGCTGTTGTCGCAGCCATCAAGATCAATCATCTCAGAAATGAGGTCGTGCTTGCGGTGATCGTGGAAGTCGTTTGATTGTGACTTCCGTTATCGGGGCTTGTTTTAATCAGCTACCCATTGTGATTTTTAGACAGCCTACAGAACCCTCTGTATTTCACCTCACACAGCCGCCAAAATCTCACATAGCCGCTCAAAAAACCCTCTGCTGCTTGCACGCCGCCGAAGAAAAGAAATCAACTGCGGTTCTCCTTTGCACGCACCTTTTTCCGCCTCAGCACACAGCCGCCTTCTTTGCTCTGTGTTTTCTCCTCCTGACTTGCACCGAAAACCTAGGCTAAAAATAGATCTCCTATTTATAGCCTGGCCCTGAAACGCGTCTCGTGATCTATCCTGATCTCTTCACGTGGTTTTGTGATCACATTCAAGCGAAATCTTTGCCATCTCTTCACGCGTGCAATTTCTTTACGCAGCTTTGCCTGCACAAAGTTGTGGCCCCCACGAAACTGCTTCACACGCTTTGCTACCGCTCTCGTGACTTTGGCTCTTCACATGGAGAAGCAGTTAAGACATTTGTGGTCCCCACTCACGCCTCCAAACAACCTCACGTGTCCCATGTAAGGTACCATGTTTTTGGGTCTCTAATGTATTTTTCTTTATACATTAATAAGTTTTTTTGTATTTTTGTTGAGTGTAAAGAAGAGTATAAAGCCATAATGCAGTTTATAGCACGTCCATGAAAGAAAATACTATATTTAACTTATGTATTGAATTTTGACTCCTCTATTTCCATGACTAATTGACAAAAGATCAAAGCACATTGGTAAATATAACTAAAGTTTTAAGATTTATTAGTACAACAGATTACATCCTTCTATGCTTAAACATGCTAATAGCCGTGTTTAGAAGGACATTCGTGCAAAATTATAAATGTATGGTTAGTTTTCTCCATCAATGCATTATCTTACTCCATATTAATTTCTTTTTTCCACCAAAAAAATATAAACAAATAGGTGGGCCACTCATCATCCGGAAAAAGTTTTTTTTTTAATTTAAAGGACACAGGTGGGGCCTCTCACGCATTTTGCACTCCCTCCTACTCCAACCCTCCTTATTCATATTATTATGCAAGTCATAATTAATTATAATATTAATATAACAAGTCTTAATCCAATCCCCACTCGTAACGTATAATTGATCTCATAATCGCATCCGGCCTCCGCTGTTCCCCTGTGGGATCAAACAAGCGAGTCACGCGTGTAGCTGTGATAACATATAATAACTACCACGTACATTATATTTTAGACACACGAATTATATATAAGAAATTTTCCCTCTCCGTGGCCGAAGGAATTAATATTATAACAATAACAAGGGAGAAGGACAAAGAGAATTTTAGAGGCCTTACGAGGATTTTCGTCTAAAAATGCTACAAATTTCGCCTTTTTGTTAATGGAAGGAGGCGTCCGCTGCCGAAGGAGGGCGAAGAGGTGTTCATCGGTTGAAGGTAAGATTCAACGTGCCACAGAAATTACAATGCTGGTGACTAGCCAGCCTCACGAGCTCATGCTGACTTCATGATCACATCTACTCGCTTATTATATACGTATTTAGTTTGTATTCTTATTATAATTAATTACTATCCATATTAATATTGTTGTTAATGTTGAAGGTGTTGATGTCGATGCTGCCAAGCTTGGAGTTTTTTGCGGTCGTTTAAAGTTTCTCTAAAGATTTTAAGATTTATTAGGTAGCAATTCTAATTTGATTTTCAATAAACTTTGATTAAAATGAGCCTCTACAAACTATAATTGGTTCATTTTTTATATGTGTTTATATAATTTGTAACAATTGTTTAGTCGCAAATTCCTTGACAAAGAAATATATTCACCCCTTCATTCTCAGCTTACAACACAATCTCGAGAAAGAAATCATGTCTTTGTGCGTGTATAAAAATCATAATGAACTTTTAAGTTTAATTAATCTTCCAAGTAAATATAGTGAGATCCTACTAAAAATAAAGATAATGAGATTCATGCCTTTTGATGTGACTAGTTGATGTGTCTCATAACTAGCTTATATTTTGATAGTTCATTGTGCTAAATGAGTGATCCCCTCATACCCATTATTTCTAAATATAATGCATCTAAGCAGAGGAAAGAAAGACAGTCGATTATGAGAACAGTCCTTGGATAACATTGTCAAGTCTATATAATATTTGTTAGTACCTTTGATTTGATGATGATTTACAAACAATCCCTAACATCGTTTGTCTAGTGTTTGTTTTGTTTATTAGGTATTCTAGACAAACATCGATGTTCGAGATTGGTTGGAATTACGCTTACACCATCACATTCAATAGAGGTTGGCGGAATACCGGAATGAAGCCAATGCAATTCAAAGTCAAGATCCGATCAAGCTTCATCTGCAACCAAGTCGAGCTTAACAAAGATTTATAGCTTGGGTATATTAGTTTATGTTTATACTTTGTGTGTTGATACTTAGAGTTCAAACTACACACACACTGCTTTCGTTTTTATTGTTTTTATTTTTAAGTTTAAATCGCATAAATATAAAACTAATAGTTATATACATATACATATATACTAGTTTTCTATTTATCAATTTTATTTTAAAATAATGTGTTTAGCCATATAAATATGAAACAAATGTATATAGTTATATTTACACAAATTTTGTTTTATGTTTATACATGCTTACAATGATTTCATCAATATCAAGCTTTAACAAATCAATAAAATCATGTTTATTTGCAAAAGTATGTGTTTATGGATTAAATATTTAATTACACCATTTTATATCTTTTTCTAAGTCCATTAATCCATTCAAAATGAATATGCAAGTTTGTTTGTCAAAAACATGTGTTGTTAAGTTTTCATGTTTTTGGACTATTTTGCAAAATGATGAGTTGTTACAAATAGGAAGTGCAATTTAAAAAATTCTTTCTCTAACATGTTTTTATTCATGTTTATAAACATTTTCCAAAGTTTACATTTTTAAAAATTTATTTGCTATTTTTTAAAGGGGTTTGAAAATCTGTTTTTTAGCTCAAAACATTCTCTGTGCATGTTTTGAGTCGACTCACTACAGTATTTAGTTGACTCATGAACTATAGCACAGTTAGCAGTTTTATCTGATGGGTCGACTGATAAACTTGTGTGGATTTATGAACTGTTGCACAGTCAGCAATTTTATCTGCTGGGTCGACTGATAGACCTATGAGTCCACTCATATAGTCATTAGTTAGCTCATGCCTGTCATAAGTCGACTCATAATATAGCCGTTGTACAGTAACAGTTAGTTTCCAGATTTTTGATATTTTAATATTTTTATTGGATTTTGTTAGTTTCTTAGGCTGCTTTCTTCCACCCTATATATACCCCTTTGTCATAACTATTTTCAACAACCAAGAGAGATTTTAAACAAGTTTAAAGGGTGTTTAAAGTTTGTTTAAGTGTGTTTTATAAAAATTTATGTGAAGAGGTTTTCACAAGAGGAAGAAGTTATCATCATTTTGTGTTTGAGCTTTTATCTCATCTCTTTCATTCTTGTTATCATTGAAGAAGTTTTCTAAACTCAATCTCTAGCTATTTATATGTATGATTATCATTTCCATATGCTAGACTTTAATTGAGTTTATATTTTATTTTACTCTTTGTTTATTTCATACATTGTATTATTTGGGTTGTGGTGAGTGTTACTTAGAGTGCGAGCTTATATTGAGTTCTCATTCATTGTAGAGGACAAACAATTTGTATTTGTGCTTATTTGTGAGATACACTTTGTAATATATTTGTACACCGAGAGGAGAGTGTGGTGAGAGACGGGGTCTATTCTAAGAGGAGTAGCATCAGTAGTAAAGCCTAGGAAGAGGTTGTAAATTCGAGCACTTGAGAAAGACGATACGGGCTAAGCCAACACTTAGAGGGTATAGAGTGTGATTGCAAGTGTGTGAGATTGTGAAAGTTTTCGGTGAGCTAGAAAACCGATTGTGAGGTATAATGTTTTCGGTGAACGTTGAAAACCCGTTGTGATAGTGGATTCTCCCCAGGATTGGAGAGCGGAGACGTAGGTCGGAAGGACCGAACTCCGTGATCATATTTTTTTGTTTGATTGTCTCATTAATTGCGCACTATCTCATTTGTTTAGTAGTTCATGTTTATATCGCCATGGTTTAATTCCATACACTTGCTCATATCTCATTGAATATCATATTTGCAAGAGTTTATAATTAATAAGTTTTAAATTGGCATTAATATCGGATTAGATTAGCATATTACCTATTCAACCCCCTAGGGTAATGTCAATGTTATCTCTTAATTTCTTTCCAATGAACACGCGCATACAATCTAATCACTGACTTTTTTTCTTAAAATAATGTGCTTCTAAGTTTCTTTGAATATAAGTTACATTATGTTTATATATCATGGATTTTGAGTTTGCCCCGAAAGTATATAAAAAATAAGGAACTATTTTCTACAAAACAAATAAAGAAGTTATTAGTATATTAAACTATAACTCTCAACCCTCAGTATAACTTCAAGAATTTGGTGCAATGACAAGATTTTTCACATGATAAGAGAGTAATTAATGTAGATTCTAAAAAATTAATACGGCTAGTCTTGACTTCAACTCATAAAAATTAATTTCAATCTGTCGGAGTCAGGTTGGAATATTATAACTTCCCCAATCCTCATTATAACTTCCCCACTTGCTAGGACCTTGAGAGAAGTATCACATATTTTGGATGATTAAAATAAATTTGAGGTTTCTAATTGGAGGGGGGTCCTGCAGACTACAGTACATGCAAGGAGTGTACAAACGACGTCTCTTGAGGGCGCATTGGATGACCCCAATACCTATCATTTTGGTCTCACCCAAGGACTCCCATTATTTAGGTGGGGTCCCATCTGATTAAACATTTGAATGGATTAACGTTATGACAGTGTGAAAACTAACATATCTTCAAGCCTATGGCTAGGTCAATCTTGCCCTTCCCCTTTTAACCTGGGCTCAATCATGAAATCTAGTAAATAAGAACTCTCTGGTATATTTATGGATGAGAATTTTTTAAAATATGTGAGTTTGGTGACTGTTTTGCTAAATAAAATTCAGTTTTTAAAACACACGAAACTAGTAGTCCCGTATGTTTTGTGGCTGCTAGCCAGTCAGTAAACAAGAAGATCAAAACCCATAGGACTAGTAGTCCTGTGGATTTTTCGAACTTTGTGAGTTAGATTTACTCAAACATGCAGTCTATAATAAACCCAAAATCATAAGAAAACCCCCTCATGTATCCACAATAGATCAAAATTTCCTTCAAAGATCCCATCTCTAAATCGATCAAATTCTCAAAGACAACAAATCAATCAGCAAGCAGAAGGCAAAAATCGAAAGAAGACCATGGGATGCTCGTTCTCAGGTATTAACGCTCTCTACAACGCCATCAATGGCAGCGGTGACGTTTGGATTAATGAGAACGGGTTCAAGATCTTGAAGCAACTCGACGAAGGAGGATTCGCTTATGTCTACCTAGTGAAGGAGGTGGTCTCTGACGGCTGTGGGTCCCAAGGCGGCGGTGGAATCGTTGGAAAGAAGAGTAAGAATCCTTCTCATGTTTCAAGTCAATTTCCTATTTTCTCCATTTGGAAAGAAGATTAAGAATTAACGGGGGTCATCTTTCTTGGATTCTATACTTCATTTAAAAAAAAGTCTTCTATTTGGATCATATGAACTGTACTTTTAGAATTCTTAAAACTCCCTCATATTTAGGGGGAAAAAATTCTTGCACTCAGAAAAAACAAGTGGAGATGTCCTCGCATCTAGGAAAAATCACTTGGAATTCCAGAAATGTACTGACGCTTTTAGCATATTTGATTTAAAATGTAGCATATTTGATTTAAAATGTAGCTATCTCGAATGGAGGAAACTAAAGAATGCAAGTCTAGTTCAGACCAATCTTATTAGTCGCTACAAATAGGTTTCTTCTTTTTCTTATTTCTCGGATGCACTGCACCCCAAACACCAAATACATTCATGACCTCAACAGTCATATATATAGGATCTCAGTCATTTGGCTGGTCGTGATAAGTAGTTAAGTTCGTACATCCTATCAATTAATGGCCTAATAGAAAAAAAATAACTCGGTCCTGCGAGGCTTAATTCAAGCCACAATCTGATTTAATCAACAACGACATAAACGTACGTATGAACAGAAAATGAATCCTTAACATGAATATGCTCCCCTGGTTGCTCTAGGCGGAGGATGTGGGCGAAATAGCACCCCTTATCTTTCTCTTCTCGCCTGGGCCCCCCCAAGATAGCTTTTGGGTTATTAATGCCTTAGCGCCAATTCGACAAACACCACAAGTGGATGCAAGCGATATATCGTTGTCGGGCTTGAGACTTCGACTCCGCCGTCCGTCATCCGTTAGACATTTTGGGCCATCCGACGAGACTGTGTCTATGAAATAAATGGAAACCGTCTGCTTGTTTGGGTGATCGTGTGTGACTGTGAGTTCGGGAAAGAACATTTTCGTTTTTAACCCTTCTGTTTTTTTAACAAGTTGAGCATTCTTTTTTTACTTTTATGAGCGGAGGCTTTGACTCACATTATGATATTGATTTTTTAAAAATCCAATTTAATTAAATTAGTTACCGGTGGGAATTGAACATAGGTGGCTCTCATGTCAGGTCAAAGTATTTTTTTTTTCATGCACTAGAACTCTGACATCACCGTAAATATTGATGGTTATAATTTTATATTCTAACAATAGAGGAGAGTTTATTAGTTTTTAATCAAAATTATTAGATTCATTGGTCTAACCAAAACTATCAATTTTGATATTGTTTTTCTAAAGCGAAGGGTGTACTTCATAAGAATATGATGATGATAATTATATTTGGAATGCAAAATCATTTCCGTTATATATGAAAATGAACGACTCTGATTTGATAAGTAATCTCTTTACACTATCAACAAGAGTCGAGTGCAGCCAAATCACTAAGGGGCTGCTTGGTTGGATAAAAGTAGAGTTGCAATCGTAAATAAAGCAACTAAATTTGTAAATACATTGTTTAATTTATAACTTTGTAATTAGGAAAGGTAAACGAACTTGCATTATGTAAAAAAAAACTTGCAACAAGTGCTACAGCCAATTTGGTGGGAGGAAAAGCTGTAGACCTCAAATATCATTTTTTTTTGTTTGTTTCATATATTTTTAGAAGTAATAGAAGGAGAACTTCTTCCTCTTCATTTATATTTTTTGTTTGGATAACATTTGAAAATATTGCTAGAAAATAATTTTATCAATGAAAAGTTGTTATAAGTAACTAATAAAGGAAATATTAATAAAAATTTATTTATTTCCTAATTAATATGCATTTCAACTACTTCCGAGCTACTTCTAAATATTGAGGATTGGAAAATTATTTTGGAAGTAAGGATGACACGTAGGCGCCACATAAGCGTTTAGGGAAGTATTGAAAGTAAAGTTTTTCCGAGAACCAAAAACACTTTTTTGTTTGGAAGTAGCAGAAGTAGACTCTACTTCTTTTACTTCAGCTACTTCATAATTACTTCCGTGCAAACAAACATGCCCTAAACACTAAAATTGCAATTAGCAATACATTTCTTAGAATATAATTGCATGTAGATCCACACATTGAATTTAAAGTTGCTTTCCTACAATAAAATTTATATGTAATTTTTGATACGGTAACATTTGCTATAATTTATTTTTTCATCAAAACAAACAGCCCCAAAGTAACGTCAATCCTGCCCAAATAGAAAGCAAAACAACTTTCCCAAAATATCTCCACACATATCGGCTAACACACATATACACCACTTGTTTCCTAATTGGGCCTAAATTTCAGTCAAAATTTAATGTTATAATATTAGATCAATTGGCAAAAAAGTTATATGGCAAAAAATTGCCTCGTTTAGTAACTACCCACTAGTGCTACATATTTTATAGGACACAGGAGGCCCCAAAAATATAAACATAGAGCCCACTAGCAGCCTAAGACGGTTAATAAAATGCGTTAATTAAGGCCAGATTTATGACGCAAAAGAAAGCCCATGAGTTGATATAAACAGTTATCTATTTTGCTTCCACTTGTTCTCCCTCGTGAACATGATGTTTTATCAATTTTTTGTCAACTTCATATTTCACAAGTATTATGCCCCTAGCCGCACGAGATTTAATTGGAATGGAACATACGCATCGTTCGGTCCTCTGTGGGAAAGGGATTGGAATTTCAATGTCCTGAGATTTTCAACCAAGTCTTATTTTTGGTTTGCCTGGGGTTAGGACGCGAATGCAATTAATCTTTCATCTAATCCCCATAATGTGTAGTAGAAAGATTAACCATCCCCTAATGTTAATGACATAAAAATTTCAAGACCAATATACCTAAAATTTTTTCAAGACCAATATACCCTCACACCTAATGTCTTCTTCAAGCCAATGATATATCATAATATTATAATGTGATTTTTTTTGGTAAGTGAAAAATTTTATTTCATCATCAAAATGAAGAATTATGTACATCAATGATACTGGAGCTCAGAGACATAGCTCAGCTAAACAAAACTCCCCAAGGAGTAAAAAGAACCACATCTTCATCCTATTACAAAAGCGAAAACCAAAAACCTGTACATATTATGCACAGTATGTCTACACTGTTCGTGCACCTTCTTTGCCTCTACAATGGATACTTTTCTCAGCACAAGGAGAGAATTCATTCCCTGTCTTCAGCCGAAGGGGAACCATTCAGAAAAGCAACTAGGATGTCCATCTTTATATTCTTGATTAAAACATCAGGAGATCTATTCTTCAACTTAAAAATCCTGTTATTCCACTCTCTCCAAATGTTATATAATGTAGTAGCCAACGCCATCCTCTTAATTTTTTGCTTAATACCTTTGACCCTCAGTCTGAAACTGTACCAATTCAATAGGGCAGACCAATCACAAGATCTCCATTTGAATTTGAGCCACTCCATAATACCATTCCACACAAAATTTGATAATTTGCATTCAAAAAAGAGGTGATTTCTGCTCTCTGAAGAACCATCACATAGTTTACAAACAAAAGCTTGAATAATACCATGTTTGAGAAGTCTGTCTTGGGTTTGAAGTTTGTCATTGACTGCCAGCCACAGGATAAAAGAGTGTTTAAGGTAGCACAAATTTTCCTACACAGTATCATGCCATGCCACATGAGTTGTACCAGGTGATAAACTGGAATAAAGACCAGAGATCTGGACTTTAGAATTGACACAGCAAGAATGGATAAGCTGTTTGAGGTTTTCAATCCCTCCACACAAAACAAGACATTTATCTCTGACTTTCAATAGTTGTTTCCACATCCAAGAATCCCCCTTCTTAGCATTTACCCGCCATATGTTGTTGTTCTTTAGGTAGTTCTCATGGGACCATTTAATCCATAATTGCTCCTTATTCATGTAAATACTCCAAAGAATTTTGAGAGCTGCAGCAGTGTTCCAAAGCCTAGCTGAGAAGATTCCTAATCATCCATTCTTCCTTTGCACACAAACTTTACTCCATGATACAAGTGATGATTTGAAAATTTGATCTGATTTACCCCAAAGAAAGTACCTACAAAACTCATCAATCTTTTGAAGCACTTTAACTGGAAGGATGTAACTAGATGTCCAAAAAATTTGCACCCCCAAAATGACACTCTTGATAATCTGAATTCTTCCAGCATAAGATACATTTTTATTTTTCATACAACTCTGGAATTGATTGGATATTTTCAAGAGGAGAGGGTTGCAATCAATGTAAGACATTCTTTTGCAAATAAGGGGAAGGCCTAGATATCTGATTGGCAGTTTACCTTCACAGAATCCCAGGGAATTGTTAATCACTTGCTTAATATCTTCAGAAACCCCACCATAAAAGATAGAACATTTTGTAGGATTTGCCTCTAATCCAGAGCAATCACCAAAGGATTTAACACATTGAAAGAGTTTATTCACAGAATAAGGGTCCCCTCTGCAGAAAAGAAAGAGATCATCAGCAAACACAAGGTGTGTAATTTTTAGTTTTTTGCACTTGGGGTGAAATTTGAAGCTTTTATCATCCTTCATATTATAATGTGATTTGTTAAATTAGGATATCGTTTGTAACTTTAGAGTTTTTTTAGTAATGTTTCAGAGGGCTGTATATGGTCTTTTAAACTAATAAGGGGTTGCTTGTAGTTTTACAAATTTTGATGAATATTTGTAATTTTCAAAACTTTTAATGAAATGGTTGTAAAGTTTTCAAGGGGCTATTTTGTAAAATTTTCCTAGTATTATTTATAAATTTAAAAACTTTCAGAAGGGAGGCTTTGTGAATTCATTGAGAGGTGCTTAAAATTTTTGAAATTTTGATGGCATTGTTTGTAAAATTTCTATGGAATTGTATGTAATATTTTAAAATTTTTAACATTAGTTTATTATTTTTGAAACTTTCATGAGCTCTTTAGAATATTTTCAAAGGGTTATTTGTAAAAATTTTAAGGAGTATTAGTATTTAAAAAAAACATTTTCGGGTCTATTTTTAAATTTTTCAGGGGGCTGTTTTTAAAATTTTAGGGGATATTTATTTTTCAAAAAATTTATAGAGGATTATTATTAATTTTTGGATTTTCAATGGATTATTTACAATTTTTGAATTTTAAGGTGTAGTTCATATATTTTTGGATTTTATGTAATGTTTGTAATATTTGGATTATTTAGGGGTTTATTCATAATTTTTGAATTCTAGGTAGTTTTTTACAACTTCATAGGAAATTTGTAATTTTTAGATTTTTTAGCTGTGTTTATGATTTTTGAAACTTTTAATGTTTTTTTTGTAAAAATTTACATAGTTATTTGTAATATTTTAAAATTTTAAGTAGGGTGCTCGTTATTTTAGCAATTTTCATAGGGCTAGGTGTAAAATTTTTGAAGGGCTATTAGTAAAATTTTCAATAAGGTATTTATAATTTTTAAAATTTTAATGGGGCTAGTTGTAAACTTTTGGGGAGGATTGTTTGTAAAATTTTAAGAGGGCTATTTATAATTGTTGAACTTTTCAAAAGATTGTTTGCAATTTTCAAATTTTTAGGTGTTGTTTTTAATTTTTGAATTTTAGGGCTTTTTGAATTTTAACACCAGTAGTTTATAGTTATTTAGTTTTATGATGTTATTTTTAATTGTTCTACTTTTTGGGGTTTATTTATAATTTTTAAATAGTAATGGGTTGTTTCTTGTTTTCTAATTTTTCATAGGCGTATTAGTTTTTTTGATTTTTTAGGAAGTTGTTTATAATTTTTGAAACTAGGAGGGTTATTTGTAATTTTTTGAATTTTTAGGAGGTGGTTTGTAGTTTTCAGAATTTGGAGGTTACAATTAATAAATTTCTAATCTCGAAGAATCTTTTAATATATAAATGTTGTTTTCATTATTAGAAAATTTTTAATTACATATTGTTGTAATTTGATAAGAATTATTTGGTAAGGATCATATTAGAAAGAAGTAGTTTGATTATTAAAAAGTTCTAATTATGGATAGTCTTAATTTGAGGAGAATTCTTAGGCGAAGATATGATTAGGGGCCCAATGTCAATTTCTGATAGGATAGATTGACACTTGAGAATTTTTCGATAATGTCATGTTTTTATACTTTTAAGAGTAGTTCACCAATTTCTCTTTATATTTAAAGGAGGGCTGCAATTTGGATAGAGATCCTCTACATCCATCATCATAGAGATACTCTATAATTAACCAATAACATATCATCATTCAGTGGTCCCCATGAATGATATTCATTATAAAAATTATATAAAAAATCTTTTAATTATAGGACCTACTAAATGAACCAATTATATTAGTCCATATGATTAATTGTAGGACTTCTCTACATTCAAGGTTGCAGAGAATCTCAAGTAGTTAATCCCTCCACTTTATATAAAGAGAAATTGGTGGTTTGTTATTCAAGTCCGTCTCTATTTCAAAAAAAGCTGTTACAAAGTCGTTTATCTTATCAAAATGTAGCATATGGACATCTCATTCTATCTTCACCTCATAATCTTCATTAAATTTAAACTATCAATAATTAAAAAATTTTGAGAATTAAATATTAAATATTTAGTAATCTTAATCAAATTATAACCATCCTATGGACAAGTCTTAATGTACTCATCTAATAATCCTTATCAAAATAAATGTTACCATAATTAGAAAAGCCTAAAAATCAAATAGTAAATATTTGATAATTCTAGTCAAATTATAGTTATCTATAATTGAAAAATCTGATAGTTATATTTTTAACTCTATTTTTCTTTTAATTTTCCGTCATTTTTTTTCATTTGTTTTTTTATCATCTTTCTTTCCCATGTTTTTTTTCTTTTATCTTCATTTAAAGTGATAGTAGCCTTTTCTAATTAGACCTATAATGCATATTATATACACTAATAAAAAAATTAAGTTGAATGCATTTAGACTTAGTTTGATTTATGAAATATTCATTATTCGTATTTTATTATATTTAGATAGATAATTCTTATACAATAATTTAGAAAGAATAAATGCATAACAAATTTGTATTCTTAGAAAGCAAAAAATGATAGTTATGTTATGCAAAAGACATTAAAAATAAATTAAATTTAAAGTTTAAACTCTTGAAGTAAAATATATTGGTGGTTTATATTTTAACTAGATAAACTACCACATGTCAGCATTTTATTTACGTAAAATTTTTCCTCCAATACTTTCAGGTGTTTTATTTTCAAGGAATCTCCCAAACTTTGTTTTGCCCTAAACAGTCAAAACTTCTCTTAGATGACCTCCCAATGGACCAAAATGCCCCTCAAGCAAAAAAGTAGTAATTTTCTTTACGAAATAGGCTATCGTATTGTAAAAATTTTCGATTAAACCATTCCTCTAAAAAAATAATCTCAAATATACTTCTTCTTCACTCTCTCCCCTCCTATCCCTAATCTTATTTTACCTGACTTCATTAGTCATCCATTGCCAGCAGCCACTTTTACTAGCCGTTTGTTATCACGACCAGATATCTCTAGTTGGGTAAGCTCAGTGTTAGATTTAGAAGAGGAGGGGGGAGTGGGGATGGGGTGGAGCGTCTAAATTAAATCTCTTTATACAAAATAGCAAAAAATTATATCCCTTTTCTAGTTCTTAAAAGCAACATATTTTTATTTATTTATTAAACATTTATTTTGACATAGTGTAACACATGCACTATTTTTGTCTTCACATTTAATGAATTAT
>BQKN01046809.1:2515-22603 GCA_022839385.1 Asparagus kiusianus | reverse complement strand
TGTTTTGCATATTGTTTGTGGTTTAGTTCGAGTTATTGTTCGTGTTGTTCTAGAAGCTTCCACCGCGCACAACAATTGGTATCAGAGCTAGATCGACAACATGGGAGATGCAAGCACGTCAGGTTCGTCTCTAACAAAGGCGATACACAGTCTGAGCATCAATAACACGAAGATTGATGTTCCGAAGTTCGATGGCAAGATTAATTTTGGATTGTGGATGTGTCAGGTGATGGATGCCTTGGATGCACAGAATTTGGAGGAGACTCTTGAGTTAAAAGAGAAACCCGCTGAGTTGGAGGATAAGGTTTGGAGAAAGATGAACAGTAGAGCTTGTGGTGTTATTAGGTCATGCTTGACGCCGGATCTTATTTATGATGTCATGAACGAGACGTCGGCGAAGAAGATGTGGGAAACACTCAATGAGAAATATCTTACGAAGAGCATTGAGAATCGACTTCACTTGAAGAAGAGATTTTATCAGTTCAAGATGAAGAAGGAGTTTCCATCAGGGAGCATGTTAACAATTTCACTAAGGGCCTGTTTGTTTTACTAAAAAAAGAGGGAAATCAAAGAAATAGAAAACTACTAAAATGAAGAATTGGTTTGGGAGTGTTTGGTTGGCTAAAAAAAGAAGGAAATCAAAAAAATGGAGATGAAATGATGTTAGTTGTCACATTATTATTGGATGATGTGAGTGATTTTTTAAGAAAACTAGTTTTGATGTTGTTTGGTTGGCGAAAAAATAAGGAAATGAATTATAAGAAACTTATTTCCTGTAGTTTGTTGTTTTCTTTTGTTTGGTTCATTTTTAAAAATAAGAAATGAAATGAGATGAGATGAGTTATCATTGTATTATTGGGTGATGTGATCCAAGATTAAGAAAAGTGTTTTTATAACTTTTTGGGATAAAAACAAAGAAATGAAATGTTAATGAGATGAGGTGAATTGTTATAATATTTTATTGGATGATGTGAGTGATTTGAAATGATGAGAAGAGATGAGTTGAGTGATGTTTGGATGAAAATAATATTTTATTAGATGTGATGGATGAGTTGTTAGATGAAAATAATATTTTATTAGATGTGATGGATGAGTGGTTAGATGAAAATAATATTTTATTAGATGATGTGGATGAGTTGTTGGATGAAAATAATATTTTATTGGATGTTGTGGGTGAGTTTTAGGGATGGAAATGGAGGAAATAGTACTTTTTGAGATTTTCACCTTTTCCATTTCCATTTCTTGGTTTTTAGGAAATAACCAAACAGGCCCTAAGCTACTTTCAGATATGGCCAATGTGGATATTATAGTTGAGGATGAAGACAAGGTGATGCTACTTCTGTGTTCGTTGCCTGAAGATGATTATGGTACGTTCGTTCTCACTATGATCAATGGAAGAACTACAGTCAGCTACAAGGAGGTGACCTCAGCTTTGGTGAACTATGAGTTGAGGAAGAGTGATGGTGAACCCTCCGAGAAGGCATCGGGAGATGCACTAGCAGTTCGAGGTCGAGATCCAAACCGTCGCCAATTCAACCGCTCAAAGTCAAAGAATAGGAGTGCCTATAAGAGTGTTGGTAGAAATCAATGTCAGTATTGTAAAGAAGAAGGACATTGGAAGATTGACTGCCCAAAGTGGAAAGAAAAAGCCGGGAAGAATAAGGGAAAAGCTGCACAAGCTTCCGAAGTGAATGTTACAAAAGCTATTAGTGAGCATTCAGATTCAGATTCTTCAGGTTATTCATGCCCTGCGTTACCGTCGGTTTGATATGCGGATTCCACGGAGTGGATGATGGATTCGGGAGCTACATATCACATCTGCCCTAAGAGGGAGTGGTTCTCTAGCTTTGAGGAGCTGGAAAGAGGGGATGTCGTGCTTATGGGTAATGACCACGTATGCCCTATTGGTGGTATTGGTTCAGTCCGGATTAGGATGCATGATGGTGTAGTGAGGGAATTGAAGGAAGTGAGGTTCGTGCCGCAGTTGACGAAGAACATCATTTCTCTTGGGACTTTGGAGGCAGCAGGATATCGAGTGATCTTATAGGATGCTACAGTGAAGATCACGAAGGGTTCTATGGTGGTGATGCGAGGTGTCAGGGAAAACAACCTATACTACTTGAAGGGCAAGACAGTTACAGGGGGTCTGACAGCTTCTATTACTACAGAGGAGGACACTACCACCTTATGGCACATGAGACTTGGACACACAGGTGATAAGTCCCTACAGTCATTGGCAAAACAGGGGCTATTGAAAGGTGCTAAGACCTGCAAGATGGAGTTGTGTGAGCATTGTGTACTTGGGAAGAAGACTAGAGTGAAGTTTGGCACCGCTGTTCACAACACCCGAGGTACATTGAATTATATTCATACAAATGTTGGGGGTCCTTCCAAGAACACATCTCTTGGGGGGGGGCCAACTATTTTGTCACTTTCATTGATGACTATTCCATGAGGAATTGAGTATACCCGATGAAGCATAAACATCAGGTCTTGTATATTTTTGTGGAGTGGAAGAAGAAAGTGGAGCTGCAGACAGGTAGAAAGGTGAAGACTCTACGTTCAGATAACGGCGGAGAGTACAAGAGTGATCCGTTTCTATAATTTTGCTGGGATCACAACATTAGAAGACACTTCACAGTTCGAGAGACACCGTAACAGAACGGGGTGGCTGAGAGATTGAACCGTACCTTGCTGGAGAAGGTGCGGTGTATAATGACGCAGAGTGGATTGCCTAGATCCTTTTGGGCCGAGGCGTTAGTTTATGCGAGCCATCTCGTGAATAGGTTGCCGTGCACTGCGATAGACGGGAAGACTCCTTTGGAGCGTTGGTTTGGTTCGGTGGCTAGTGACTATGAGTCGCTTCGGATATTCGGGTGTCCAGCTTATTATCATGTCAGTGATGGTAAATTAAATCCGAGAGCGAGGAAAGCAGTCTTTGTGGGATTTAGAGATGGAGTCAAAGGCTTCAAGTTATGGGATCCACAGGACAAGAAGATAGTTATTAGCAGAGATGTCACATTTGACGAGGCGTACATGATGAGGCCTCGAGCCCCTCAGCAGGTGGAGGGAGACCAGACAGGAGAGATATCGCAGAAGGTAGAGGTTGATGTGACTCTACCCACTCCAGAAAGCACTGTATCCATTGAGGCTCCTACAGAGGTGACACTGGGAGGAGATGAGATGATAGCCAGGCAGATAGAGGGTACATTGGATCATGGGACTCAAGAACAGGGTCATGTTCAGAGGACCATTGCAGCAGATAGACCGAGGAGAGAGATTCGTCGGCCAGCTAGGTGTAATGATGTCATGGTCGCATATGCATTATTAGTGGAGGTTGTTGATGATATGGTTCCAGCCACATTCAGGGAGGCAGAGTCTAGCCCCGATTAAATCAGGTGGAGGGAAGCTATGGAGGAGGAGATGCGGTCTCTTCAGAAGAACAACACTTGGACACTTGCACATCTATCTAAGGGTAAGAAAGCTATTGGTTGCAAGTGGGTATATGCGAAGAAGGAGGGATCTTCTATTGGGGACATTCGGTTCAAAGCCAAATTGGTTACCAAGGGATATGCACAGCTTGAGGGCATTGATTACAACGAGGTATTTTCACCCGTTGTGAAGCATTCGTCGATTCGGATTTTATTGGCATTGGTGGCACAGTTGGATTTGGATTTGGTCCAGATGGATGTGAAGACAGCCTTTCTACACGGTGATTTAGATGAGGAGATCTACATGACACAACCACAGGGTTTCAAAGCTACAGGAAAGGAAGATTTGGTTTGTAAGCTGAAGAAGTCTCTTTATGGTTTGAAGCAGTCACCGAGATAGTGGTATAAGAGATTCGACGGCTTTATGATTGGCCGAGGGTACACGAGGAGCCTATATGACCCATGTGTTTATATGCACAAGCTACAGGATGGTGAGCTCATATATTTGCTTTTATATGTTGACGATATGCTTATTGCTTCTAGGAATTCTTCGGCTATTCGAAAGCTGAAAGAGGAGCTATCATCCGAGTTTGAGATGAAGGATCTTGGTGAGGCAAAGAAAATATTGGATATAGAGATCGAGAGAGACAGGGTGAGAGGGAGTTTGAAGCTTACACAGAAGAGCTACTTGCAGAAGATGTTAAAGAAATTCAGCTTTGATGGAAATGCAAAAGCAGTTAGCACACCATTGGCTCCCCACTTCAAGCTTTCAGCGTTGATGTTACCTGTTTCAGTTGAGGACAGAGATTATATGTCGAAGGTTCCATATTCCAGTGCAGTAGGTAGATTGATGTATGCGATGGTGTGTACGAGGCCAGATTTATCACAGGCCGTGAGTATGGTATTGAGATACATGTACGACCCCGGGAAGGGTCATTGGGAGGCCGTGAAGTGGATTCTACGGTATGTTCGAGGCACCATGGATGTTGGTTTAGTATTTCAGAAGGATGAGAAGGATGGGTAGGATTGTATTGGATATGTGGATTCAGATTATGCTGGAGATCTTGACAAACGCCGGTCTACTTCAGGTTATGCTTTTACATTGGCAGGTGCACCTGTATGTTGGCGTTGCACGCTTCAGTCCACAGTGGCTCTCTCTATTATAGGGGCAGAGTATATGGCAGTTACTGAAGCTATTAAGGAGGTTTTATGGTTGCGTGGATTGTTGGAGGACTTGGGGATCGCTCAGGAGACTATTCGGGTATATTATGATAGCATGTCGGCTATCTATTTGGCGAAGAACCAGGTTTATCATGCACGCACGAAGCACATCGACGTCAGATTCCACTTTGTACGGGATGTCTTGGATGACGGAGATGTCATATTGGAAAAGGTCCACACAAATGATAACCTTGTAGATATGTTGACCAAAGTTGTTTCAGGTGTGAAATTTGGTCATTGTTTGAAGCTTTTGAACATCCTTCGGTGCTGAGGCCTTTGGAGGCCATTTGGGTGAACTACGTTCGGCTTGATTCCTTGGACAAGAGGATACGTAGGTAGTCTTTCAGATGCAGCCGGTTTGATCAGTTGATTCAGATAGGGGGGGAGATCACGTTTCAGCTCTAGATTGGTTCCCTGACTTGTTGAGGGACTATTGGATGATTTGGTGTCGGCTCAGTTTTGGTGGAAACATTCGCCGAGGTGGAGAATTAAAGAATTACAGAAAATCAGAAAAATCAGCAGAAAGTCTGGCGGTCGACCGGCGCGGTCGACCGCGAACGTGCACGAGTCAGAGCAGGATTCGGAGTTGCAGTCGGTCGACCCCGCGGTCGACCGGGGATGATGGCGGTCGACCGGTGCGGTCGACCGCGGATGATTGTAAGGATTTTATTCTCAGGTTTGGTGGTTCGGTCGACCGGCGCGGTCAACCGCGAGACCTGCGCGGTCGACCGCTGCGGTCGACCGACGATGATCTGGGCTAGGCCTTTCGGTCTTTGACCCGGTTCGTTTTGAGTTATATATAACTCAAATCCTGATTGTTTAGGGTTAATGCAAGGACGAATTTGAGCAGCCTTTGAGAGAGGATTGTTGCATCCAATTGTGGGAGAGCTTTGAGAGATCAAGAGCTTTGTTTGAGGGTTTGGTCTGAGAGATTTGTAATCGTATTTGTATTCCCTTGATTTCTAGTAGTAAAATCTCCCCACTCCTTGCCCCGTGGACGTAGGCAACTTGCCGAACCATGTAAAATTCTTTGTTCTTGCTGTGGTTGTGTTTTGCATATTGTTTGTGGTTTAGTTCGAGTTATTGTTCGTGTTGCCCTAGAAGCTTCCGCCGCGCACAACATAGATCACCATTTTCTATATGAATGTTTTGATAGAATTTGGACTCCGTGAAAACTACTATGAGAAGTTACAACTAGATAATGGATACATGACTAACTTGATGCTACATTAGACTCACAACTCCGAATAATGTTTGACGGATTCAAAAGAAAACTCGTTTAATGATCATGATTTGAATTTAAATTTTTGGTTCAATAATGGTAAGAAATTTTATAAGCTAAAAGTTAGTATTTGGACCAAGCTTGCATCCCCTAAATTTGGTTTATTTGGAAGCACAACCTTAAATTTCTTGGCAAGTGACGACAAATAAAGAATGTTATGCTTACAGTTGATGCCTTATTATATTGAGGTGACGTGATGCACATGATTAGGTTATTCCAACTTTAATTTACCACTAAACTCCTCTAATTTTTTTTTACGATAATCCTGAACTTTAACGTGTTAGTCTTGATCGTAATCTCTGTTTAGGATTAGTTGTAGGTGAAGGAGACCGTGTAATGATTGTTAAATAAAAAAGTATTCCTTCAATTGAATGTACTTGAGTGAGGAAACTATATATCTTGAAAACTTTCCATGTATAAAAATTAATATATGTAACATTTCATAAAATCAAGGAAAATTTCCTTCAAGGCCCCAAAAGTTGACTTCTCATGTGGCTCAGCTCCCTGTACTTTGGCCCATATGGCTAAGCCCTTAAAAATTCAAAAAAATGTAACTGAGCCCTAAAAGCCCTTCTCTCAGCCGTATATGCACCCAGCCTCCCTAAAATACCGCCTTCAACTCCGTGCCTCGAAAACGAGATCCGATCGCTGTCGATCCCTCCCCGTCGCATTTAAGGCGAGGTAATGGCCGTTTTGGGGGGAAATTTTGACGCACTCCCTCCATTATATATCCTGTTAACCCACTCAGCTTTGAATAGAGTGTATTTATGGTGCAAAGGGCAGATTTATGCGGTTAGGACTTATGAACTTCAACTCCCTACTTGTC
Source organism: Asparagus kiusianus (assembly GCA_022839385.1). NCBI lineage: Eukaryota > Viridiplantae > Streptophyta > Magnoliopsida > Asparagales > Asparagaceae > Asparagus > Asparagus kiusianus. Next base: position 15,843 of record BQKN01046809.1, on the reverse strand, counting down.
CTAAAGTGTCCTTCATAAATCCTCTTAAATCCCCTTTATTTAAGGCGAAAATCCCCCTTATTTGTATGGTTTCCTTGGGTGAGAGAGCAGTGTTCTCAAGGGTAAGGTGTGCAACCTCTTTTTTTGAATTTAAGTTTGACATGGCTGAGAGGTTGAAGGTTCCTTATGATGCGCTATCAATGGTTTATAAATCTGAAAGGATCCCTGATCTGAGTTTTAAGATTGAGAATGAGGATGATATGGAGTGTATGGTGGAGCACAACCGTAATATCGGGTGTCTGGAGATCCATATTCGAGCTACTATAGATGTAGATGTTTCCAGATGTCAGAACACCCCGAAGCAACCTCCTGAAATGTAAGTTATATTTACACTTAATTCATTTGAAAACTTGTGAATTGCGTGAGTAAAATGTGGAGAAATGATAACATAGTGAATTGTTTCAGGTTAAATGTTAGTTTTTAACTGATATATGTTAACTTTCTACCCAAGATTATTAAGCTTTAGGGCATATGTGTTAACTTTTAAAGGTACTGCAGAATTTAACTACAAGTCCTGTTCGTTATTTTAAGAAAAAACAATTATATTTGTGCAGCATTATGAATACATTGAAGCCAAAGTTTATTGATAGTACTTCTGCCGCAAATCATGGTTCAGAAAGAATTCCAATTGATAATCCCAACGGTAGCATTGTAGTGCGGTCCGATGACATTATTAACAACACAGTAATGATTCCTGGTTGGTGGCATAATACATTAACTGAAGAGGGTCAAGAATTTGAAAGTGCTGAAGAATTACGGTTGGCGCTGACATACCATGCTATGGCCAAAAGTTTGATTATGAGTTTAAAAAGAACGAACCAAAACGTATCCGTGTATATTGCCGATATAAAGAAACTTACGAGTGCCCATGGATGTTGTTTGCTTCACCTGTTAAGAATAAAAAGAGACTTTCGATCAAGAAGTTTGTTAATGAACACACTTGTGGGTAGTACGGGTAAAATACAGGTCATTCAAGGGCATCCCGTAAATTCATTACAACACAGTTACAACCACTCCTGAAGGTCCGTCCAGAAATCCGACCCGTTGATGTGCAAAAGGAGTTCCTCACAAACTACATCCTTAGAATTGATTATAGTAAGATATGGTGGGGAAAAGAGAGAGCACATGAGAAGCTTTATGGGGATATATATGAGTCGTATGATCAACTACGATGGTAAATGCTGAGCTTTATTGTTAACTTGTTAAGTTTCAAAGTTTGCTTGTTAAAACAAATAGTTAACATGTTCCTTGTTAAGTTCATTGATAACATTGATAACATTGATAACATGTTAAGTTTCACCACTAACATGTTAACTTTCGCTGTTACATTGTTAAGTTACGCAGATAATTTGTTAACTTTATTTGTTAACTTGTTAAGTTACCCCAATAATGTGTTAATTTTTTTTGGTTGCTTGTTAAGCTACACGGATAACATGTTAACTTGTTGGTTTGTTTCTTCTTACATGACTAGGTATGACCGTATGAGCGCATGGTAAAAGAGACAAATCCCGACAGCTATATACATGTTGACCAGAATGAGGGAAGGTTTTCGAGACTCTTTGTTTGTTATGCTGCGATGCAGACCCCTTCTATTTTTGGACGGTACATTTTTGAAGGATCGATATAAAGGTATGCTCCTTTCGGCCATAGCATATGATGGGAACCAAGGTATATTTCCCTTAGCGTATTGCATATGTGATCAAGAGAATTTGATGAATTGGAAGTGGTTCCTCCAAGGTCTATGGTCCATACTTTAGGAGAGGGCTGACCCTTACAATCCTCCCCATCAATTGGTTATAATTTCTGATGCAGACAAAGGAATTAAAGAATCAGTAAAAGAGTATTTTCCAGAAGCTCTACACTCGAGGTGTTTTCTACATCTTGTTGAAAATTTTAGGTTAAAGCTTAAGGACTTGGGTATGAAGTCGAAGGACACTCATGTTCTGGGGAACTTACTCCAAACTGATTGTTATAAATACACAATAGCAGAATGGAATGAGTACATGACAGAGATATATGACATGGATCCAATGGCATACAACATTGCTGTGAACTACTCTCCTGATCAATGGGCAAATGCATTCTTTCCGGAAATAAGGTAACGTTATTGGGCTGTTCTATATCTATGCTAATGTATGAACTTATGCTATGTAGCATGTTATCTTTGGATTTGTTAAATTCTATATCAGAGCTGTTAACTATATTCAGTTATTTCTTAATTGATAACAAAATTTACGAGGCTGTTCACTATATTCATTTATTTGTTAACTCTTATATGTGACCTGTTAACTCTTATCTGTAAACTGTTAACTGTACATCATTAACTATTAACTCTATTCAATTATTTGTTCTCTCTTGTATCTAACATGTTAGCCCTTGTTGATAACATGTTAGCCCTTGTGACTAACATGTTAACTCTTGTTGCTAACATGTTAACTCTTGTGGCAAACATGTTAACTCTTGTTGATAACATGTTAACTCTTGTAGATAACATGTTAACTCTCGTGTCTAACATGTTAACTGTTAGCTGTTAACTATTATATGTAAACTGTTAACTGTAATTCAAAAAAGTTAACTCTATTCAATTATTTGTGTTAAACCTTATTTATGACCCGTTAACTCTTATCTGTAAACTGTTAACTATAATTCATTACCTGTTAACTCTATTCAATTATTTGTTAACCCTTCTTTGTGACCTGTTATAAAGTTATATATAATTTTAGGTATGGGCACGTAACATCTAATGTCGTTGAGTCTTTTAATAATTGGATAAGGGAGGCTAGAATGCTATGAATTCTACAAATGGTTGAGCATATTCGTAAACAGATAATGATCTGAATGAGTAATCACTGGTTACTTGGAGATAAATCGGTTGGATATCTCTGTCCACAAGCAGAGATGGTGCTTAAAGAAAATATAGAGAAAGGTCGTCCATTGGATGTTAAGCAAGCTGCAGCTGACATATTTGAAGTGCAAGCACATAAAACTACTCGCGTTGATTTGGAGAAGAAGACATGCACTTGCCGTGCTTGGGACGTCATGCGGATTCTGTGTAAACATGCATGTGCAGTCATCTCGTACATGAAGAGAAACATTTACCAATATTACGATTGGTTTATGTCCACAGAAGCATTTAAAAAGAGCTATGACTCGATTCTCTATCCTATACCAGATTATGAGAAACGAAGTGTGCAAAGGGATGAGATTGAGATACTTCCACCATATACTACCAAAAGAAAGGGGAGAAATAAAACACGGCGTATCAACAATCGAACAGTGTACAAACGGCCTTTGAAATGCTCTCGATGCCACGCTGAAGGTCACAACCGCGTAACTTGCAATGAACCGATCGTCGATTGATATGAGTTGCGAATGAACTGAAATACTTTTGGGTGTATGTAATACTTTTGTATGTATGTTACTGTTTATATGAACTGAAACATATTTGGGTGTTTGTAATACTTTTGTAGGTATGTAGTAGTTGTGTATATGAACTGAAATACTTTTGGGGCAATGTGAACTATAATGAAAATGTTAACTTACTTGGTTTGTAAAGTTACTCTGTTAGATTGTTAAGTTACAGTTAACATATAAAATTCTCTTAGTAGCTTATTAAGTTACACATATTACATGTTAACTTTTGTTGTTACATTGTTAAGTTGTGTAGATAAAATGTTAACTTTCTTTATTAACTTGTTAAGCTACGAAGATAACATGTTAACTCTTGTGGCTAACATGTTAACTCTTGTGGCTAACATGTTAACTCTTGAGCCTAACATGTTAACTTTTGTGGCTAACATGTTAACTCTTGTGCTAACACATCTAACACATTAATTTTATCCGTACACAATAATATTTAACAGTTAACCATAATATTTCGCTTGTTAACTCTTGTGGCTAACATGTTAATTATTGTGCTAACTTACAATTCTAACACATTAACTTTATCCGTACACAGTAATATTTAAAAGTTAACCATAATATTTAGCTTGTTAACTCTTGTGGCTAACATGTTAACTCTTGTGGATAACATGTTAACTCTTATGGATAACATGTTAACTCTTGTAGGTAAAATGTTAACTCTTAAGGCTAACATATTAACTTTTGAAGCTAACATGTTAACTCTTATGGCTAACATGTTAACTCTTATGAATAACATCTTAACTTTTTTGATTAACATGTTAACTATTATAGATAACATATTAACTTTTGTGGATAACATGTTCACTATTGTGGCTAACTGTTATTTTTAACATGCTAACTCTTGTGGTTAACATGTTAACTTTTGTATGTATGTTACTGTTTATATGAACTGAAACATATTTGGGCGTTTGTGATACTTTTGTAGGTATGTAGTAGTTGTGTATATGAACTAAAATACTTTTGGGACAATATGAACTATAATAAAAATGTTAACTTACTTGGTTTGTAAAGTTACTTTGTTAGATTGTTAAGTTACAGTTAACATATAAAATTTTCTTGGTAGCTTATTAATTACACATATTACATGTCAACTTTTGTTGTTACATTGTTAAGTTATGTAGATAAAATGTTAATTTTCTTTGTTAACTTGTTAAGCTACGAAGATAACATGTTAACTCTTGTGGCTAACATGTTAACCCTTGTCGTTAACATGTTACCTCTTGTGGCTAACATGCTAACTCTTGTGACTAACATGCTAACTCTTGTGACTAACATGTTAACTCTTTGATACGAATCACCGTGCGAGCACCTTTGATCGCGGAATTATCAAAGGTGAGTTAAGAAGAGGATGACAGAAAACACAAGAACAATTTAGTATGTGGCGAAGGAAAATACCCTCTCTAGATTATGAATATCAAAAGATTACAATCCCTCTCTCACAATCTCACTAGAATCGAGAACAACTCTCAATTCTCTCTAAACTCTAATCTCTCTTGATTAGAATCTCAGTTTGATTACATCTGATTGTTTTAAAACCCTAAAACAATCCCTTATATAGGTGTAATAACGTGGATGACAAAGTGGTAAATAACCAAGCCCAAACCCAACAGGAATTCGTGCAAATAGAAACCCAAACGAACCAGGAAACCTTCGATGAGTTGACTCATGACTGAGATGAGTCGACTCGTCCGAAACTGGACAAAATACAAAACCAGCAATGAGTCGACTCATGACTGTTATGAGTCGACTCACGGACTAAAAACTGAATGCTTCGATTATTTGATTAGTCGTCTCATTCCACGCTTCAACCTGCATTCCACTGTGTTGTTTACACCTCTATTCTTAAGCTACCATGAGAATCAGCTATCCTCAAGCTCCAATGAGGATCGAGTTCCGAAGAGAAGATACACCCATATCATGGGTCCCCCCTTTAGAAACTTGAAGTCCCGTTTAAGTTAGAACTTCAGCTAAGGAAACTCGCGAGCTCCTCCATTCTTTCTGTACCACTTGGCTTTGCTAGGAACCTGATATCGACGTACAACTGAAAATGACTCCTTCGCTCCTTGCCTTGTCGTAGTCGTCTTCCGCTCCAACATGCAATCCTCTTTCGTTGGCTTTTTTGGAAGTCTAATGCACAGCGAGACAAACTTCTTGCTTGCATTCACTAGTCTCTTCGCTCGTGTCGCCGTCCCTAAGCTTATCTCCCTCAGAAGAGCCGCCAAACGAAATATAAACTTTTCACCGTCTTTGGTGAATGTATACTTCTAAAACCGCCTCTCGTAGATCGCGTATCTATCCCATAAGTACGGATTACCCAGTATAATCTGACAAACATCCAATGGAACTACGTCGCATGTGACCTCGTCAATATACGACTCATGGAGCGCAAACCTGATAGTGTATTGATTAACTACACTTAGTCTCTCCTCCTTCTGAATCCATCCCAATGGATAGGACTTTGGATGTTTGACCGTCTTCAGACCCAGCTTCTGAACCAAGGCCTTGGACATCAAATTCTTTTCGCTGCCTTGATCAACTATAGCATCAACCAAACTGGTCTTTACTTGCAACTTAAGCACAAAGAGTTGCTCTCTCGGGTCTTTGTCCTCTTTTGTGGCATGTTTCCCCGCCATAAGGTTGAGACTGCTGTTGGGCTCTGTCATCCCAGGAACTTTCTTCGGACCTTGAGCTATCATGTATGCATTTTTCTCCTCCTTCTTCTTCAACCCTCTTGGCTTGAGATGGGGATACTTCTCCCAGCACTGATCAGCCGTGTGCCATGTCTTCTCAGAGTGACTACAAATCAGCCCTGCATTCCCTGGATCACCTTTCTTCTTCTCCTCTTTAGATTGAGAACCACTAGACTCGCCTCCCATCTGTTTGGAGTCTCCCTTAGTCTTGTTGTCCTTCTTTTGCTTGCCTTCGATGGCAATAGCCTTCACACTCGCCTCTGTAATAGTCTCGATCATGAATAACTTCATCTCATAATCGCTCAATCCCGCCATATACTTCATAAACACGAAATATTTCTTTGTCATAATGTTAAGGACCATCACCTACTGCTGGAACTCTGTGGTGTATTCTTGAATGGTTTAATTGACTCTTTGGCGCAAGCCGTACCACTTGTATCATCGCTCCTTAAGGAATCCTACCGGGTAGAACTGTTTCCTCAGTAACTCCTTGAACTTGTTCCACGATACCGCCTTCTTCTCCTGCTTGTAGTAGGATTTCCACCATGTCAACGCATGTCCTGAAAGCTTCAAAGTCGCGAACACAATCTTCTCTTTTGATGAGTAGCCATAAAGAGTAAAATACATCTCTATCCGCTCGATCCAGTCATCAAGCCTCTCGACGTCAACACTCTCATCATAAACAGGAATCTCCACCTTAAAGTCAATCTTCAGGTTCTGATAAGAATTCTTACCCCCTTGATACAATGCAGCCTTAACGGTCTCCTCTTCCTCGTCAGAATCTGAATCTACTCTCTTCACATCGGACTCAACAATTTTCTTCGAAGAAGATGCACCTTGTTTGCCACCTTCATGTATAAGACCGACGAGTTGTGTGAGAGTCGAATCTATCATCTCGATCTGCTTCTCCAATGCCTCAATCCTTGCTGAATTGTCTCCTTCAGCCATCTTCTCCTTTCTTAATACCTGAACTCCTTCCAATGAAATAAGGATCTCGCCAAGCTTCTTGTATTGGGATCGAGTAAGGACCATACATAGGATGCCCCCTTCACAGGATCTGATTGCTCTAATACCAACTTAATACGAGTTGCCGTGCGAGCACCTTTGATCGCGGAATTATCAAAGATGGGTTGAGAAGAGGATGACAGAAAATACAAGAACAATTCAGTATGTGGCGAAGAAAAATACCTTCTCTAGATTATGAGTATCAAAAGATTACAATCCCTCTCTCACAATCTTACTAGAATCGAGAACAAACTCTTAATTCTCTCTAAACCCTAATCTCTCTTGATTAGAATCTCACTTTGATTACATCTGATTGTTTTAAAACCCTAAAACAATCCCTTATATAGGTGTAACAACGTGGATGACAAAGTGGTAAATAACCAAGCCCAAACCCAATAGGAATTCGTGCAAACAGAAACCCAAACGAACCAGAAAACATTCGATGAGTCTAGACTCATGACTGAGATGAGTCGACTCGTCCGAAACTGGACAAAACACAAAACCAGCAATGAGTCGACTCATGACAGGCATGAGTCGACTCATGACTGTTATGAGTCAACTCACGGGCTAAAAACTGGATGCTTCGATTCTTCGATTCGCCGTCTCGTTCCACGCTTCAACTTGCGTTCCACTGTGTTATTTTACACCTCTATTCTCAAGCTACCATGAGAAGCAGCTATCTTCAAGCTCCCATGAGGATCGAGTTCCGAAGAGAAGATACACCCGTATCACTCTTGATTCTAACATGTTAACTCTTGTGACTAACATGTTAACTCTTGTGCTAACTTACACTTCTAACACATTAATTTTATTCGTACACAGTAATATTTAACAGTTAACCATAATATTTAGCTTGTTAACTCTTGAGGCTAACATGTTAACTTTTGTGGCTAACATGTTAACTCTTGTGCTAACTTATACTTCTAACACATTAGCTTTATCCGTACACAGTAATGTTTTACAAGTGAACCTGATATGATATAAACTTTCTCCATATTTAACAAGTGAACCCGATATGATATAAAAAAAATTCGTACATTGTTAACTTACGCATCTAACATGTTAACTTTCTCCGAACACTATAGTTCATTAGCTGTTAACACATTACACCCCAGAGATATTAACTATAATCTATACAAGCTGAAAATTATGAAGATTGTTTGCAGTTGTTTATCTACCCTAGAGATATTAACTATAATCTATACAAGCTCAAAAGGATGTACATTTGCGGCTCATTTGTTCGCTTTCAATTCTGGGTCCTCCACAGCTATTGTGCCCTTGATATTTTTGTGCTCCCAACCTTCTTTTATCAGTTCTGCGGCAAGCCTTGCACGTGCTACCTCCGACGAATCATCGGCGGGCATAACATGTAGTACATCACCTTTATGGAGAATAGCCCGTACATAAAGGTAAACGTATATCCCACAGTCGTAGCTACAAATAATAAAACATAAATACATATTACAGGTCAGTTTTGGAGACAAAAATTCTTTAATAAAATAAGGTGCATTTCCAATGTACCTTCCCTTTTGAGGCTCGCATGAGATTTCCTTATATTAAAATATCCTACACACCTTTTTAGGATTGAATGCAACCTTCATATGGTCCATGAAGTTTATAATTTTGTTAACGGGCTCAACGTAAGCAGAGTGAGTTACCGAACTATAGTGCAAAGCTAAATTTTTATCCAATCTAACTTCGACACAATGCCAATGGTCATGGCAAACAATTGAGAATATGAGTATTGATCGGCCAGCGATAATATGTTGTTGTATATAAACTTCATATAGTTCATATAGCCGCAGATGAGAGTTGTCTCCATAGAGTGAATGCTGTTATACAAAATTGAGACATTAAGGAAGAGCGGTTTTTAACATGTGACCATGGTTCAAGTTCATATAGTTAACATTTTAACCACAATATTTAGCTTGTTAACTCTTGTGGCTAACATATCAACTCTTGTGGATAACATGTTAACTCTTGTGGCTAACATGTTAACTTTTATGGTTAACATGTTAACTATTGTTGATAACATATTAACTCTTGTGGATAACATGTTAACTCTTGTGGATAACATGTTAACTCTTGTGACTAACATATTTACTATTGTGACTAACTGTTGTTTTTAACATGTTAACTATTATGGTTAACATGTTAGCTATAAGAGCTTAGATGTTAACTAATTATATGAGGATTGGTCTTACGCAGAAAAATGTAGACACAATCCCATACTGCTTGTTTAAAGCAGCGTTCTCCTACAACTGCAACCATTATCGTAATCTATCTAAGATGGCCTCTGTTACTTTGTCATCGAGTCTTCCCCCGCGGAGCAAATATAGTAGTTTCGGGTATGTAATTGTGTTGTTATCAGTAACGATGACATCGACATACCTTAAAAAGCAATAAGTTACGAAGGGTTAAAATCTAAAACATGAAAGCTAACATCTAAACGTGCAAACATAACAAGCAGCTAACAGAGGTTCACAGTTAACATTAAAGAGAGCTAACATAGGTTCACAGTTAACATTAAAGAGAGCTAACAGAGCTTCACAGTTAACTTACGGGCTACATTTCTCATTGCAGTACTGCGCGAGCCATTTGTTCTCCTCAGCTGAGAGTTTTGCTGCCACATTTATTGGTATTCTGTAGTTATGTACAAAAGCCCCAGCGCTATCCAACACTCGTAAGATAAACATGCGTACATCAGGGATACCCTGATTCACCTCTTTTAAGGCAGCACGATCCACATCTGTCAAATACGTGCTTTTTAGCACGTCCCACTTGCCAACGCTGCCATCGTTGTAAACTGTTATTTTTTCTACTTTATCATCAATAACAACTGGTTCATCTTTCTGCTCACCTTCTTTCAACTGTAATCTCTTAGCCCTCGGTTTCTTATCCTCAGTGAATGGTGTCCTAACCAGTTTACCTTTCTTGGTTGCTCTTCCGCTTGGAGCTCTACTCCTAAAACCCACATATTTTTTTCTCACCGGCTTCCTCGACCACATAGAACTTTTGCTGAGTGGAACATTCTCAACCACACCTTCCTCCTCCACAGACGTATGCCCATCTTTAGTTATCGGTCCTTTTATCTCCTCTGTCGCCTCGGATCTCTCCTCAACCATCTGCTTGTCCTCCTCATCCTTGATCACTTCGTCTCTCTTCGCTCTTACCCATTTCCTCGATAACTTTATTCTTGGTAACATCGTCTCTCTCTCCATTCGAGTCCTCTTCATCCTCAACCATCTGACTATCCTCCTCATCCTTGATCACTTCGTCTCTCTCTTTGTTCTTGCCTATTTCATCGACACCTTCATTCATGGTGACGTCGTCTCTCTCTCCATGGTTGTCCTCTTCATCCTTAAATACGAGCTCATTATCAAGGTTTTCTCCATTCATTTCATGCTTGTCCTCTTCTTCCACTGTAGGCTTTCCTTTCAGTTGCTGTGTAATAAGCTTATTCACATTGTTCTTTAAAACCAAGGGATCTACTATGTCAAAAGATCCGTCCAACCCCTTAACCTTTTCGTTAAGTCTACGAATCTCCTTCATAAAAGTTTGACAATACAATTTATTTGAGACCCTCAGTGTACGGCAAAGTCTCTGGTTTACTTTAGCAGCATTTCTCCAAAATTTTAGCTGCTCCACAACTGGTAACGTTTCAATCTCATCTTCCCTTTCAAAAGCCTCATCAATGGATTTTGACAAAATCTATAATTTAGAAATAAAAAACAGTTGACATGATGCTTATAAAGGTTAACAGTTAGAGGCCCACAGTTAAACTCAGAAAAATTAAAGGTTCTTCAATTATCTATAGTTAACATGTTAACTGTTGTGGCTAACATATTAACTGTTGTGGTTAACATGTTAACTCTTATAGGTAACATGTTAACTGTTATGGCTAACATGTTAACTGTTATGGCTAACATGTTAACTCTTGTAGGTAACATGTTAACTCTTGTTGCTAACATGTTAACTCTTATGGCTAACATGTTAACTGTTATGGTTAACATGTTAACTATTATTTTTAACATGTTAACTATTGTGATTTAGCACCTTAGAACTTACCAAACCTATTGACCCTCTCTTGAAATGTTTCTTTTCTTTTTCCTTCTTTTCATCCTTCTTTTCTTCTTCAATCTTCATCTTCCTTATTGTTGCTTTCTTCCCCTCCGTATGTACGACTTGAAATTGTGGTACAATCCCTTCACTTCTAATCCTCGTATGATCATCTTCCCTCATCAATGGCCTTCTGATTGGATATTTCTCAACCCATGGGCAAATTTTAGCTATTGGTTTAGGTACAACATGGATGCTAGCTTTTTCAGCCTTGGCTACTATTGTGCGCTTTCGAAAAGATCCATACTTCTCACCAATCTTCACCTAATTAGTGAGGGGTGGCTTGAATCTATTGCACAAGGCATATCTTTTAATCCCAGTCATTTCATAGTACCATAGCTACAAACAAATAATACATGTTAGTATGCATGTTAACTTTTACACTAGAAACACTATAGTTAACATTAACCTGAATATAGTTAACCAGATCCTTAAAATAGTTAACATGAACCAGTTAGCCTTGATGGTTTCTTGACGTAAGTTGACAGAATACATGCAAGCGTTCACATGCACAGGTTAACCACAACAATATAAAACATTTAATACAACTTACAGGGATCAAAGGCATGCATCCAGGTACATAGCTTACTCCTGACCTATGCAGACCTTCTCTGGCAATCTTAATTCCTTTCTTCGTCTGATCATAGATGTATTCCCCCCAGGCCACATTCCCCACTCTTTTAATTGAATCAATATATTTGAACAAGAGCCTTGGGATGCCTTAAACACTGCTAGGGCACCACATCATTGAACATTGATAAAGTATCTGCAGTAACACAAAATCTTCAATGTCCTTCTTCTTTCTTGATTCAACAAGAGATTGCAGTAGCTCTTCCACATATCGCCGCATATTCTTCGTTAATTTCTTTGTGGTTCTAGTAAAATGTTCATCAAAATACTCCACCCAAAGCCTAGGGAAATGATCTCTATTATTGTAAATTATTTCCCTATCAATTGGAAAACCTGTATGTTCATGCTCCCAGTCCATATCAAAATTAACAATCTTTTCCGTCCCACTTTCGGCATCAGGCAGAGAAAACGCCACTTCATTACCCTTATAGTGACTCAATATAAGTTCCAGCATCGGTTGATCTACTGTTGGGGGAGGGGGGGGGGGCAAACTTTACATAATGCTGGAATGCACACCCTTGGTATGCATCCCAATGACACTGCCGCATTCTCAGTTCGAGGACTTTCATAAATTTACAATATGCGACGAAACTAGTGTTAGACCCTAAAGGGGGTGATTAGGATCTTATGCTAATCTAATCCCGATTAAATACCAATTAAAATTATGTTGATCAATTTGTTCTTGCAAGAATGATATAAGATAGATATGGGCAATAATGATATGAATAAGCACAATTAGAAAGTACGCTAAGCAAAACACAAACAAACGATATGTTTACGAGGTTCGGTCACCACGACCTACGTCCCTGCTCCTCACCTCGAGGAGATCTCCACTATCACAAACCGGTTTAGAAGCCGGAACTTCTACACACTCGGTTTACAAGCTTACCGAAAACTCTCACACAACAAACACTATGCAATCACACTTTACACACTAAGTGTAGGAACCTAGCCCGTGTCCTCCTCCTCAAGTTCTCGGATGTAACCTCTCCCTAGGTTCGTCAACCGACGCCACTCCTATTGGATTCGACCCCGTCTCTCGCCTCATACTTCTCTCGGTGTACAAGTGTATTACACGTGATACTCACAAATAAAGATTAAATATAATTGTTTGTTCTCAACAACAAATGAGAACGCAAATGAAGCTCACACTTACTAAATCACACACCCCAACCCACAATATATAGTATGGAATATTAAGCTCAATACAGTGTGTGTGATAACAGTGAATGAAAAAGAATAACTCAATAAATATAGCTAAGATGCAAAAATGAAATAAAAAGCTATATATAAAGATGAGTTTGGAAAACTTCTCAATAAACAAGAAGAACAGTAGAGGATGATGAGGATAGGATCCTCAGTTGAAATGAAAAGCCTCTTCTTGTTGTAGCAGACTTCTTTTAAAACAGATGATCTGAATCA
>BQKN01046804.1:0-23263 GCA_022839385.1 Asparagus kiusianus | reverse complement strand
GCCGGAACTTCTACACACTCGGTTTACAAGATCACCGAAAACTCTCACACTACACAATCACTAATCAATCACACTTTACACACTAAGTGTAGGAACCTAGCCCGTGTCCTCCTCCTCAATTGCTCGGATGCAACATCTCCCTAGGTTCGTCAACCGACGCCACTCCTATTGGATTCGACCCCGTCTCTCGCCTCACACTTCTCTCGGTGTACAAGTGTATTACAAGTGATACTCACAAAAGAAGATTAAATACAATGGTTTGTTCTCAAATAACAAGTGAGAACACAATAAAGCTCACACTCACTAAATCACACCCCACAACCCACACTATATGGTATGAAGATATTAAGCTCAATAAGTGTGTGTGTAAATCAGTGAATGAAAAAATACAACTCAATGACTATAGCCAAAATATGAAAAATAAAATTGACAAATAAGCTATATAAAAGAGTTTAGATAAACTTCTCTATAAATACAAAGAACGGAAGAAATTGATGATGAGGATGGATTCCTCAATTTGAATCGAAGGCTTCTTCTTTGTGAAAAACTTCTCTTTTGAAACAAAGCTTGAAACAAGGCACTAAACACTTCTTAAATACTTTGTAAACTTAAGTAATCAATTCTCTTGGATAGTTCAAGTGTTGAAAGCAGTAGGGTATTTATAACAACCCAATACATCAGTAAAAACCAAGTAAAAATACCAAAAACCCATTAGAAAACAGCTATAGAAAACTAGCCGTTGGAGATGATCTGATAGTGCCGCGGTCGACCGCGAGCACATAAAAGCCAAGCTCAGAAAAATTATCACTGGCGGTCGACCGCGGCGGTCGACCGCAATCTGATACATGCTGAAAAACCTATTTTGGCTAATTTTGAAAATTCTTTAAAAATAGCAAATCAAATCCAAAAATAATAAAACTTTGGGAAAAGTTTCTAAATGATAAAATGAACATGTTAGAAAAGGAATTTTTGAAAAATCAATTTTTGTTTGTGAAAACTCCCTGTTTTTGAAAAGTGTTCGTAAAACCTGTATTTTACGAATATAAAAATTTTGATATAACTCACAAACACGTAAGTATATCTCATGCATATATTATATGTATATAATAGAGTATGAGTGAGCTGTAAACATGAGATAAAAGATGTTATACCGACGTTTGATGAAAAATCATTTTTATGATAGAAAACGTTAAAAAATCGTGTTAAGTGTACATATATTGAGCTTAAATATAAACATACAATATATGTAAGTAAACTAAACTTATACCTAGGTAAAACCACACATATGAACTTGAATCTTTAACGCTTGATTGTTGTGTGTTGAAATACCTGTAAAGAGAAACATAAACAAAAACTAGAGAGAATATTAGCGATAAATTATTTGACGAATCATCATCAAAACTATAGGGTCAACAATCTCCCCCTTTTTGATGATGGCAAATGATTTATACATGAATATGAAATATATACTGATAAACCATATATAAACCAATTATGTATACAATATGAATAAACCATACATATAAACCAATTATGTGAATTTTCTCCCCCTTTGACAACATCAAAAAGGGAAGAAAAAATAAATAGGAGCAACGCTCCCCCTGCATATAAGCACAGATAAAAATCAAGTATATGGCCAAATGCTCCCCCTGTCAAATGGCATAAATGACATCTAAAGAGCATATATAGGAGCTAAATAAATCATTCATACACAGCCATAACCATTTAGAATTCAAGGAACGCATTATTAGCAACAAATTTTTACAAAATAAAGCAAATATTGTTTTCACCATATATAGTTCATGGAAAAGATAAACTAACACAATAGATCACAAATCATCACTTAAACATCAGAAACTACATAGTTTTTCACAAACATAGTTTGTTCCACAAAACTACAAACCATACATAAAATGTTTCACAAAGTCACATAGTTTTCCACACAAGCATAAAGTTATTACAACTCAAACTAAAACCATAAGTATCAAGTTCTACAACTCAAAATAAAAACATCACCATAAGCATAGAAACAATCTCCACCATAAGCACAAAATCCAGTAACCACAATAAGCACCAAAGTCAATCACCACCATCATCACCAGAAGCAGGACCAGAGCCAGGTGCAGATTCATCATCAGAGCCAGAATCACATCCACCAGCAGGGTCCTCCTTAGAACCAGACTCAGAACTGGAAGAGGGATCCGGAATCCCAAGAGACTGACGCTGATAGGATATATAGAATAGTCCTAACGTCCCTCTGAATATATGAGACATGCTTCTGAACACTTGAGAACTGAGTCTCAAGACGATCCAGACGGTCACAAATATCAGAAGAGGAAGAGGAAGCTCTAGATTGAGAACAGGAAGATGATGGAACAGTAGGATCAGATAAAGAGTCTGACAGTTGCATGCGAGAGAGAGAGACTCTATCAAAAAGTCCTTCTTGGGTTCAACTTTGGGTTCATGAGTGAGATCAACACCGAAGTGTTGAATGATAAGGGTGATGAAGGGCCAAAGGGTAGAAGTTTGAAATGCTTAGATGCTATGTTTTTGAGAAAAATGTTTGCCCAATCTACTTTTATTTTGGCAAAAATGACATATACAGCATTGATCTTGTCAGGTGCAAAATGATCAAAACTACCAGTTTTAGGAATCAGATTTTGAGCAATAATTCTAGCAATAAGTTTGGCATTAGGATTAAGAGAATTATTGTTCATCGGATAAGTGCAACCGGGTTTAAACAAGAGGTTGTTCACAGCTGGATCATCATGTTCAATGGACATAAGATCAACATCACATGTCAGGATTTTAAGAATCCCCGCAAGTTCGTTGGCAGAAAAAAAAATAGCAACATTTTTAACAGATGTAGTAATGGTCTGAAGACCATCAGCAGAGGATGACACAAATAAGTTGGTATAAAATAGATAAACCAGAAAAAGGATAATAAGGAACTTTACGATCCACAACTAACAGTCTAGCTAACCCAACATTATGAAGAATCGTATGAGTGTCATACATGGCTAATTGATCAACTTTGATATATCTGGTGGGAAGAATTTTTAGTTTGCACAACTCCCTATATTTCTTAACTAGGGATTTAAACAAAAGAAAATCCTCATAATGAGAGGCTACAGAAGAAGACGAACCAACATCAGATTTTGATCTCTTTCTAGGAGGCATGTTCTATTAGGGTTTTTGAATGAAATTGGACAGAAATATAAAACCCTGGAAATAAAAATAGAGCAAAATAAGTAAAAATGAATTAACTCTAAATCAAAACCCTAGACTGAGAATAGAATCACTAGAGTAGGAAATGAAATCAAATGATGAGAGGAGAGATTATTACCCTGCAGATCCCAACTGAGATTGACGGAGAATGAGAGTCGCGGTCGACGAAGCAGGCGACCGTGGGAGAAATCGATAGATTAGGGAAAAATTTTCGAATGAGGGGGAAACTGAGGAGTCGGATCTTAGAGGAGATGAAGGAAGGGCTAGGATTAGCTTAGGGAATAGATCAACGGTGATGACGAAATCGGGTTCAAAATAGTTATCAATTAAAACCCGAAACCCGATAAGAAATAAAATCAAAGCTAAAAAAATCTCTGGCGGTCGACCGTGGTGGTCGACCGTGACAACTTACAGAAACTTCGACGGTCGATCGTGGCGGTCGACCGCGAAAAAGAAAAATGCACAGTCAGTGTAAAATCTGGATTTTGAGAAAGTTTTTTAATTTAGACCTTTAAGAAATTGTTTTATAAGATACCAAATGTTTTATAAGATATATATAAAAGTTTTTAGCTATAAAATCATACAAATAATTTATTTTAGCTAAATAAGAGGAAAGATTTACATTCAAAAACCAATTTTTCAAAGCAAGAACAAAACAATAATAAGTGACATAAGAATCATTTTGGTACCCAAATCATTTTGGTACCACTAAACTTTGGGACATGACCCCTATCGTTTAAATCCAACGCCCTAGGGTTATGAACCCGCTTGGGCGTATTTTGTGCACCGATACGATTAAAGCAAAAATTTTAAACATGACCCATACGATTGCAATTTGTGCAATGTAGAGGTTTGAATGGTTTACGTTGACCGAAATGAAATGCGCGTGGTTCGTTTGTAAAAGTAGATTTTCCTTTGTAATTATTTTGTAAACGAGAATTTCTTTTCAAATCGAAACAAAACATGGCCAAATGACCAAAACGACCACAATAATCACATTTATACACATGAGCATGTTTATGATTTACACTATATGTGTGTACATGTGTATGTGATGAAGAAGCTTGATGGGATATACAATCATGAATAGGCCTTTTGGTGCATTATGACAAAATTGAGATAAATGGCCTTTAAGACCGCAATTAGAACATTTGTGAATTTTGTCATACATATGTGCATAGTGAATAGGTTTCTTAGAAGAATTAATATTGAACTTTGCACATAAGTCCATAAGCTTTATATTATTGGCAATACAAGTGTTTAGTGTGGAATCTAAGGTAGATATACATTTTCTTATTTGATTCAACTCATCATTATGTGTACAAGCATTGCTACTAGAAGTAGAAGAAACAAGATTATTTATCTTACATTTTAATTTATCTACTTCTAATATGGCATTACATTTTTTTGTTAAGCAACATATCATTTTCTAATCTCAAATTTTTATTGCACTCTTTAAGAATTATATTTTCATTTGCAATGAAGTTAAACTTAGTGGATAGTGTTTCATGAGTGGATTTCAAATTAACATACTTACTCTTTACATCAATAAAGCAATTGTGTAATTTTTCAAACTCAAGAGCAAGTTCATCAAAAGTAATGATATCATTGTTATCAAGTTCGCATACCTCACTAGGGTTATCACCTAGTGGTATTGTACATGGAGATGAGGCTTCTTTAGAACTCTTGTTGAATAGCCTCCAAGTCTCCGTCATGTGCTTCAATAAATTTCCATAATGCGTAAGCACTATCAAAATTAGCAAATTTGTTAGAAAATAAAGAGTGAAAAGCATTAATCAAGTATTCTAACAAAAGCTTGTTCATATTAAACAATCTTTTATCATTCTCACACTATTTGGATTTTTTCGAAATAGGAACAATATAGTCATCCTCAATAATTTCCCACAAATCGAATTGTTTAGATTGAACAAATAGTTTGAATCTAACACGCCATTGAGCATAGGGAAAAATATCCAAACGATGAGCAATATTAATAGCATATCCTAAACTAGATGAATCATACATACCCATAAAGATAATATGCAAGAAGCAAAATGCAATCAAAATTAGATTAGCACAAATACAATAACTTGGATCTTTAACTCAAGGCGATTAGACCTTAAATCAAAGAGCACCAAGATCTGATACCAATTGTTAGACCCTAGAGGGGGTGATTAGGGTCTTATGCTAATCTAATCCCGATTAAATGCTAATTAAAATTATGTTGACCAATATGTTCTTGCAAGAGATAGATATAAACAATAAGAATAAGCACAAAAGAAATATACGCTAAGCAAACACAAACACAAGATATGTTTACGAGGTTCGGTCCCCACGACCTACGTCCTCGCTCCTCACCTCGAGGAGATATCCACTATCACAATCCGGTTTGAAAGCCGGAACTTCTACACACTCGGTTTACAAGATCACCGAAAACTCTCATACTACACAATCACTAATCAATCACACTTTACACACTAAGTGTAGGAACCTAGCACGTGTCCTCCTCCTCAAGTGCTCAGATGCAACCTCTCCCTAGGTTCGTCAACCGACGCAACTCCTATTGGATTCGACCCCGTCTCTCGCCTCACACTTCTCTCGGTGTATAAGTGTATTACAAGTGATACTCACAAAAGAAGATTAAATATAATGGTTTGTTCTCAAATAACAAGTGAGAACACAATGAAGCTCACACTCACTAAATCACACCCCACAACCCACACTATATGGTATGAAGATATTAAGCTCAATAAGTGTGTGTGAAAATCAGTGAATGAAAAAATACAACTCAATGACTATAGCCAATATATGAAAAATGAAATTGACAAATAAGCTATATAAAAGAGTTTAGATAGACTTCTCTATAAATACAAAGAACGGAAGAAATTGATGATGAGGATGGATTCCTCAATTTGAATCGAAGGCTTCTTCTTTGTAAAAAACTTCTCTTTTGAAACAAAGCTTGAAACAAGGCACTAAACACTTCTTAAACACTTTGTAAACTTAAGTAATCAATTCTCTTGGATAGTTCAAGTGTTAAAAGCAGTAGGGTATTTATAACAACCCAATACATCAGTAAAAACCAAGTAAAAAGACCAAAAACCCATTAGAAAATAGCTGTAGAAAACTATCCGTTGGAGATGATCTGACAGTTCGGCGGTCGACCGCGAAGCTCAAAAATACAGAGTATTGAAAATAAAGGCTGGCGGTCGACCGTGACGGTCGATCACGAAAGTCTCTGGATGTTTTCACAGTCGACCGTCACGGTCGACCGCGAGCACATAAAAGCCAGGCTCAAAAAAATTATCACTGGCGGTCGACCGTGGCGGTCGACCGCAATCTGATACATGCTGAAAAACCTGTTTTGGCTGATTTTAAAAATTCTTTAAAAATAGCAAATCAAATCCAAAAATAATAAAACTTTGGGAAAAGTTTCTAAATGATAAAATGAACATGTTAGAAAAGGAATTTTTGGAAAATCAATTTTCGTTTGTGAAAACTCCCTGTTTTTGAAAAGTGTTCGTAAAACCTGTATTTTACAAATATGAAAATTTTGATATAACTCACAAACACGTAAATATATCTCATGCATATATTATATGTATATAATAGAGTATGAATGAGCTGTAAACATGAGATAAAAGATGTTGTACTGACGTTTGATGAAAAATCATTTTTATGATAGAAAACGTCAAAAATCGTGTTAAGTGTACATATATTGAGCTTAAATATAAACATACAATATATGTAAGTAAACTAAACTTATACCTAGGTAAAACCACACATATGAACTTGAGTCTTTAACGCTTGATTGTTGTGTGTTGAAATACATGTAAAGAGAAACATAAACACAAAACTAGAGAGAATATTAGCGATAAATTGTTTGACGAATCATCATCAAAACTATAGGGTCAACACTTCCACTACGTCAACGCGTGACCCGAAAGCTTCAACGTCGCGAACACGATCTTCTCCTTGGATGAATATCTGTAGAGTGTGAAGTACATCTCCATACGCTCAATCCAATCATCAAGCTTCTCCACATTGACACTCCCATCATAGATAAGAATCTCCACTTTGAAATCAATCTTCAAGTTTTGGTAATAATTCTTACCCCCTATATGTGAAGCAGACTTAACAACCTCGGCCTCTGTAGGTGTAAATTTCTGATTTTTCCGAGAACGGGGGATCTCGTTTGTATTAATAAGAATGGCTTTTTACAAACTAATCAATCAGAATTACAACAGAAGCGGAGGGAATGCCCTCCTTGTTTAATCGTGGGGACTTTCGGTAGCCGTAGGATGCTTCGCTCGATGCTCGTGCCGAATCTTCTTCCCTTGGACGATTCGATCGAGGTTGCTAAGGAGCTTCAGTACTCAGTAGAAGCTCGGGTTGACGGAGTTCGGGTCTTCTAGCTCACCGGCGATCGGGGCTCGGAGTTAGGAGTTGGTGCTGCGGTGCAAGAATTATGCAGAGAGCTTCCTCTTTTACTGTTACCGTCCCCCTTTTTCTCTCTTCCACTGACCCTTTTTAAAGGTTGCTAAAAGAGGCTCTTAATGGGAGGGAGACAGCTTGGCTGCTCCTTGAATTATGGGATGTGACCATACATTGTTCAGAGACATCCTGCTGCCCGTCTGTACCACAAGCGGTCATTCGAGGAGCCGCGTGTTACATCACGTCGTGTAGGAGTAGGAAAGCCCTTCGTCGTATCAGTGACGACGGCTGCCAGGTACTTGAGTAGATCTGGCTAACTCATCGAGCATTGACGGCTCTGGCCCTTCATTTGGATGAGCGAGGTAAGCTACATTTATGAGGGTGCAGGCTGCTTCGACACCTGTCTGCTCACTTACGTCGCGAGCCACTGAGTGACCACCTGATGGTCCTAGGATACTGTGCCCCCCTCTCCCTATGTCTCAATAGAAGCGGGAGAACGGACGCCTCGTACCTGAATGGGCTTAGACAGCTTGCCGCATGCCGGCGGCTCCAGCTCTTGACTCTGATGGTTGAGGTGAACCGTATTTATGAGCATGCAGGTAGATCTGATGCCTGTCCGCTCGCTTGAATTGTGGGCGGCCATCTGACAAGCCTGGAGCACTGTGCTCTCTCCCCTCGCATCGTGGAAAGTGGGGCAGGCTTATCCCCGAAAACCTGGCTCTCGACTCTCGTAGGCAGATCTGGACCCCTGCAGGCGGATTCGGCTCATGAGGGCGAATTCACCTTACTGGGGAGTCCACGCGACTTGGCGCGTCAGGGCAAATGCGGGGCTTGTGCGTCAGCGGGCCCATTTCGTGGCTGCGATCCATCCTTCACCCAAGCGGGTGGTCCCGATTCGTGGGCAAATTCGTTCGTCAGTCCGCCACGGTAATTTTTACCGTCTACAAGACCCCCTTCAAAGTTTTCAGACCAAAACCGGCTTACGTGTGGTCTGGAATACTTTGAACAAAGAAGTTCTGGGCTGACCAAGTACGTTAGGATTTTCAGCAAACCCTCAGCTATTAACGGGTTTGATCTGCGTTTATCGATTACCATTTGAATCGGGCTAGCCATACTATTCCCCTCAGTATGATGAGTTATCGAGTAGTCTCTCTTAGGCTTAATGCTAAGATTTCCACTCTGACCCCTAGCCGCCTGGGGCGCGGGTTTAACCAAAGTCATCTTGTTGGTTTCCGGATTTCGGGCAAGTCGCCTATTTCTGAAGGCGGGTGAGCCATTCAGACGAAGTTAGGCTTTGAAGGCGAAACTTTACCTGACTTGCGGATTTTATTCGGGCTTCCGCTGATGAGAACTTTCCTTTGGGGTGAAATTAGGTTCAATGTGAGTGAACCACGTGTCCGCCTTCTCAGTTAAGGCGGCGTGGTTCCGTCATGTCGCTATCATTACGATTTGACAACCTGACGTCTGCTTCGTGCGCCTCATTCGAATCGTGGTCGTGGTTTTCGAATTTACTTACCGGATACAACTGTCGATCCCGGTTCGGGTTTCGGGTTATGACCGGCCCGTTTCCCGTTTCCACAGTTCCTTCGACATACTGGGGGCAATCTGGGCTGTCGAATTCGATCATGGCCACGTTTCTCGTCCGTTAGTGTTTCGCCTTTCGAGGGCGATCGTGGCCACGTGGACGACTCTACCTTTTAAATAAGCCGTTTTCCTCTTTTGGGAGCTACCGTGCTCCGGAATCTTGAAAAAAAACTTCTAAAGAGAGTTCCCGCTTCATCTTTCAATGGCGCCGAAATCTAAGAGGTGTGTCGCGAGGGGAAAAGGCCCCGGACGCTATTCTGACCGTCTCTCTGCCGGTGCGCCCGTTAGTGTACCGGAGCCGCGCTTGGGTAGGTCAATGGATTCGTTTGACGACCCCGTGTTGGTTACAAGCATCGGGTTGGGAGGATGACTATCGTTTATCCTCCTGGAATTCCGTCATCCTTTGGCAGCTTCCCCGATTTGGGGCGAAGTTGGCCTTCTTTAGGTTGATTTTACATTTGTCCTTAGAGGACGACTTCTGTTTCTGTGGGTGAACTCACCCTTTCTTGGATGAGGGCGAACTCGCTTTTTGATAGGCGAGTTCGGCTCTTTTCTCCGGTAGAGGGGAGTATCGTTTGTACGGATAGACCCCGTTCGGACTAAGTGGATTTCCCCTTTCACCAGGCGAATCCGCTCGCCCACGCTTGATAGGCGAATTTGCCCTTATAGCGGATTCCGTCTTGATTCTTTAATTCCTTCTTGCAGCGACCTTTTCCGATAGAGCTCTTCCGAAGGACGTGGCCATCGGTCTCGTCGGGGGTATAAGGTATACGGCGCCTTCCCGACTTCCCTCCTTGGATCCAGTGCCCGTGTTCTCCACTGACAAGCCCGACGGCCTGAAAAGGAGGGTCACTGATGGACACCATCTGACGCTGCGCGAGCTGACCACTGACGCGGTGTTGACAGACGAGGCCAGGATAGAACTGCAGAAGCCCCAATTCTTATTCGGTGATGCTGCGCCTGATCCTTCCGCGCTGCTGCTCAAGGAGAGTAGGTGGTTCCGCGTAGTGGACGGGATCCACTACTATCTCCCAGCATGCCGAGAGGGTTTTCCATCGTCGATTTGCGATCCTTCGAGGTCCCTAGAGTGATGAACTGGGATTTGACCCCTACTCAGGATGGGGTCACTTGCGGTGTCTTCACGGGCTCGACGCCTGGGTATGGGGTGGAGAGTTCCTGCAAACGGGTGATCGGTTTGCGTCCGGGCCTACCGTTTAACGAGGCGCCTGCCGGAGAAACGACAGCAGTCACAAAGACCTTCCGTCATCGTTTCTTTCAAGCCGGCGGGAGTTTTCCCCTAAAGGACTTCAGGGCCCCTAGGTGGATCTATTCTGCGCCTGGGAGCAAGACCTGGTGGTCCAAGATTACCGATTACATCTTGGCCGAGAATTCCGACCTCGAGCATTCGGAGTTGTATACGGCCATTGAGGCCACTCAACATAGTCTAAAGATTAGTGCTCTTTAGTTCCATAGCATCTTAGAGCTGTACTGTGCAGACAGTGGCACGTTTTTTTCCCCCAATGGTGAGCTCGGGATAGCCCTTCATGAGATGTACGACGTGTCGGGCCTGCCTTTAGGAGACTTCCCGTACGAGGAGTACGTTCCTAGCCAAGAAGAGATCGACCAGCTTTTAGGCCACTCCCCTTCGGTGGTCGAGACTTTATGGGAATTGCTCTGTCACTATCATATATGCCTCAATACCTTGGGGGCGGTCGACCACAAAGGTAAGAAGAAAAGGGCCCTAGGGATCAGCCACAAGAATTGGGCTGACTATTTATTCCCTGAGAATGATGACAAAGGAAGGCCTGCTCTGCCGCTGAGCGAATGTGACCAGCCTGAAGTGGAAAAGAGGATGGCCGAAGGGGAAGCCACCATAGTTCTTGAGCGTGACGAGGGCGGGTTCAAATCCGGAACGGTCTTCCATTCGTTTCATCACCAGGCCCAGTCCCCTATTTCTAGTAAGGCTTTGTTCGCGGGGTACCTCATGTTATGGCTGAAGAGGTGTGTGATCCCCACTCATTCTTTTGAGGCGCTTCCTGTGGAGGTGGTGTATCACGCGGTTTGCTTAGCCCATGGGAAGTCTTACTCCTTGGTGTCGGCGATGGTGGCGTGTATCCATCAGGGACTCCGTACCCTGACGGCCTAATTTTGCCGCGTATCAACTATCGATGAGGGGGAAGGAGAGGTTATCAGGACCCCTAACCCTAGGGTAGGGCTGCCGTACACTTATTTGATAGCGTGGTTCGTATACCATTGCGAGTGCTTGATGAGTGCCCCAGCGACTCTTCAAGGAGACAAGTTTGTCCCATTCGTTCAGCGCCTGGAGAGGTGCTCTTGGAAATGTAAGGACATCCCCGATGCACGGAAGACGCTCTCTCATTTTAGGCATTATAATTTTCGCCGTTTCTTCCCTTACTTTAGTGGGAGAGGATATGGGGAATATCTTAGGGATGTGTCGACGGCGGACCATCACACAGTTCTCTCCAGCGGCGCTTTTCGATGGTTGGTGAACATCCGGCCGGGGTATCATGTCCTGCGAACGGGTTCTACGTGCTATCTCGAGCTGTATATCCCTTGTAGGTTCGCCCGCCAGTTCGGGTACGACCAATTGTACGTGGGAAATGCTAATCCCCGCCTGCACTTCGAAGGGGGGCTGGTGGATGGAGCTCGTGGATGGTTCTGGACTCATGCTAGTGGTACTCATGCTCGTTTTGAAATACCTACGAAGGATCGTGACTTACACCATACACTCCTGTATTGCCGGTGGTACCGGGGTGCCAGCACTAATCCCGATGGCTTCTGGTTCCAGAGCTCGTGTCTGGCGGAGCACGGGCGTCGCCCGAGGGGGGCTTCTCGTGCTTCGAGGCGGAGGGGACGTCAGACCTCCAAGGAGTGGTTCTTAGAGGATCCTGTCGAAGACCCCGAGGGTGATGAAGCGGGCATGGAAGAGACTAAGGTGCCCGAGACACGAGCTCCTTCTCCTAGTCCTCCGCCGGACCCTTCTGGCGAATGGAGGGAGCCCGCCGAGTTAACCCGGGCGAGTGAGCGTCTGGAGCAAGCTCGGAGCGTGATCGCCGGATGGATGGGGATGCCCCTCCTGTCTCCGAGCAGTTCGCTCCTCTCTAAACGGTAACGGGAAGCGACGGCCGAAGGCACCGGAGCAGAAGCGGCCAAGAAGGCCCGTCGTGAAGGGACGGTCGAGATCACTCCCCCCATCGTGTCAGAGGAAGTTCTGATGATCCCGAAGGACGCCCCTTCGCAGCCTGATGTGAGGCCACCGGCGGGGACTTCGGCGATCTCTACGTCCACACCAGGAGGTAACCTTCTAGCGTGGTATCCTTGTGTACGAAGTCGGGTCTGCACCCTCTGATTGTTTATATTGAATCTGTGCAGATGCAGTCGAGAGAGTGATCTCCATTCCTTCTGACGAAGAGGAGGGGAGTGGAGACAGAGTAGAACTCGGGGGTTCAGGTAAGCGTAGGCTTTAGCGTTGTTGATCCTTCTGTGCCAGGGGGTTTTTGGTAATGTTCCCCTTATACTTGCAGCCAACCCCTCCCGTGCAGTTGCTGGTAAGGAAGATCCCCCCTCCTGGGTGGGTCATTCAAGTGAATCAGAGACGGATGATGACGCATCAATCCATGAGGCGCTATCGAGCGAGGAGGAAGTGTCGGCTCATGCAGGCCAACAAGGGGAAACCTCTACTCTCGAGGGAGTACCGGTCAGGGATGAACCCTCAACGCGAGAGTCTCCGGCTCAAAGGGGGACTCCAATTGGGCTGGTGGCTACTTCCTTGTCTGTGGTGACCTACGATTCTGCAGCTGCTACCCTGATGGCATCGGCGGTCGTACCGGCTTTGGCGGTGCCAATCGCTGTTTCTGCGGTCATGACCACCAGTACTTCAATCATAACCTTATCCTCGGCAGAGGAGGCCGCTCTCTCTCCCTTGGAACGCTCGCGGAAGAGGAAGGTGGCACGGGCCCTGATGAACTTCCAAGATACTTTGGCTGACTGCGTCAAGCTGGCCTTAGAGGAGAGCTGTCCTTTCGAGGAGTTCAAGGAGGACCTCGAACACGATGTGTTCTTCTTAATCAAGAGACTTGGCGCTACTGCGGTGAAGTCATACTTTCAATGTCTGAAAGAAGTGGAGGAGGCTGTCCAGCAGTTGCTTGCCCTTCGTGCGAAGAGTTCTACCGTTGTTGATCTCGCTTCCAGCGAAGTTTGAGCAGTCGTGGAAGATCACGATCGCCGTCTGAACGAGACCATGTCACTGGAGACAAGGTTGTCCGCGGAGTTGGAGCAGGCCAAAGCCGAGGATGCACGAGTGGCCCATGCGCAGCAGACAACAGATAATCGCCTCTCTCGCCTATCCTCCGAGATAGAGAGGCTAAAGCAAGTCATAGCTAACGCACATGTTTCCTTGGCCATTCAAGAGAAGGCTCGTGAGCAAGTGGCAAAGGAGTTGGAGGATATCGAGTCTCGTCAGCAATTAGTCGCCGAGTCCGTCGAGGAGAAGGATCGAGCCCTCAAGGAGGTCAAGGATATCATCCAGGACTTAGTCTCGTGCACCGAGGAAGATCTTTGTCAGGAGATCTTGAGGAAATTTGAGCTTCACTATGCCGGGGAGATTCGTGAGGCGGAACGGCGATTGAGAGCTCTGTAGTTTGCCTTTGATTCCCTGTTGTAATAGGATTTCCTGTTTATGAATGAAATTATCCTTTTGTTTCTGGCGATTATTACTTGTGCGCGTACTATATATATATATTTTTAACATGCGCTGGTTGGTGTTTGGCCGCAAGAGACTCTTATCGGCGGATTTCAGTTACAGACTCGTCTCACCTACAGGCGGATTTTATCTGAGGGCGAATCCGCGGGGTTACACTAATAACTACTTCGGCTGCGGGCGAGCTCCGTTTTTAGCGGGTCGTGTGTCAACCCACGTGCACGTTGGTTATTGAGACGTGGGCACGTCGCTTCGCATTAAATGCGGTGCGATGGGTCCCTTCGTCCTCCACGCCCGATTCGAGCCGTTGGTTGGAGATCGTGCCCAGGAACTGCCGAATCCAAGCCGTTTACATAGGATCCGGATTGTTCGGCCTTCCCCTCAACTGTTTGGGCCTGAAGGGTCTAATCGAGCCGCGTATAACTGCTTAGGGTCAGGGTATTTAGTACCCCTCCCCTTTGTCAAGAAAGACCGCAGTTTTCTTATCGTCTTCTTCAGGGGAAGTCCAAATTTCTCTTGTGTCCTCCAGATGGCGCCGAAAGTGAAGAGGGTCACTTCGAAGAAGAGGAAGGAGGCGTCTTCTTCGGGTGCTGCGGAAGCCGCTGCCGCTGAAGGTATGTTTTTACTTCAACCCCCATTCAGGTGTGGGTAGGTGTTTCTCGTCTGACCCCTTTTCATGTCATCTTTGTGCTTCACAGCCTATGAAGATGCGCCGCCTTCCGAAGAACACGAGGTTGAGCCCATCTTGACCTCTAACGATGAGTCCGAGAGCCCCAAGACTTCTCCTGCCTCAAGCCCCACCGCTCCGACTGGAACTGAACCCTGTCTCGAGGTTCCGCCTATTGCAACACTTGCGCCGGGTCAAGAGCCTGTTTCTTCAGGCTCATTGTCCTTGCCAGCTCGCATCGAAGAGTTCGAGAACGCTACGAAGTAGGTGATTTCCCTTGTCAACCTTGGCATGGGAAACTACGACGGCTTCAGACAGTCTCTCCTGGACCGCGTGGCTGACTTTAGGCGACTGGGCGAAAACCGGCTTGCCACACGTTGCATGCAGAAGATTCGCATTTTGGAAACACGTCTGATGAGGCTGGAAATCCTGACACGGGAAGGTCCAGAAGTCGATGTGGAGTCCTTCCTGTCCCAAATTCACCGTCGTGAGGCCTGGGAACAGGAGGTCCGTTCTAGGGAGATAGCGGATCTGGAATCCATCGTCGCCTTCTGGGTGAGTCAACAGCGTCACCTGGAAAAGCGCGTGAGCGAACTCACCTCCATTGTATTCCGTTTAAAAGTAGAGCTAGAGCAGGCAGAGGCGTCTCTGAAGGAATTCCAGTCCGAGAGCATTAAGGTTGGCAAGACCGCCGAGGCAGAGGCTCGGAGCCTTGAAGTTTTGCGCCAGGAAGATGCCACCGCCAGATCCAGTTTTGAGGACTGGGCTCGGAAGGAGGCTGAGGACAAGGCTAGGGAGGGCCACGCAAGAAAGGTGGCTGAAGTTAAGGCAGAGCTCGCATCCTTTAACTTGTTGGACTAGGCCCCCTTGCCTGAGGCTGTGTTAAGACATTTTGTTTTATTTGCTTTTGACATTGTGTTATGACTCGTTTGATTGTGGAGTCATAACTTTGTTCAAATGTACTGTCTTAAAAAACTGGGTGCATGTTTTGCTTCTTGAACGTAATATTATGACTTTCTTAGTTGTAAAATCATAACTTTGTTCAAATGTACTGTCTAGAAGCATCTGATGAAGTTCGTGTTTTCTTGTCACGCTTCCTTTTAATCATTCAATGTTTCTCTGGTATGGCCAACAGCGATTTCAGGCGGAACCCCTTAGGTGGTGACGAGCTTGCTTTGAAGGTTCAACTTGAGTACAGGCATGTTCATGCCGCCGACAGGCTCGGGTGTCGGTGAGTTTGCGTGGAAGGATATGCTAAACCGCTGGCGGGTTCGTTTAGTCCAACTCGAGTGTAGGTGAGCTCACGTCATGGGCGAAGACTCGAATGATTATGCTGCAAGCCATCCTTTAAAATGCTGGTGAGTTCCTACCGCAAGTGAGGCCCATTCGACGGCGAATTTACCGAAAGGTTGAATTCGACCGTTGGCGAATTCAGACTGCAGGCGAGACCCGTGCGATGCTGATCTCGTGTTGCAGACCAAACCCGGCTGCTGGCGAGTTTAGGTTATTAGCGAAACTCATAGGGAGGTGAGTTTGCGTTGAGGACCTACTTAGCCTCTGGCGAATTTTAGCAGCAAGCGAAATTCGTGAGATGGGAATTTGTCTCGACAGTTAAACTCGACCGATGGTGAGTTCGTACTGTAATTAAACTCAAGCGTCAGCGAATCTGCCCTCTAGTCGAGGATCTGGAATGCGGGCAAAATTTGTGCCACGTGTCCGCTTGCGGGCCCAAATGCTTGCCAGCTAAGGCCTCTTTTTTAATGCTCATTAATGGTGAGGCGACGGGACGCCTCGCCTCTTGGGCTCAATCCGATCGGTCCATTTGGGGTCCCGAGAGGAATGACCTTTATTAGCGTGGAGCTCGAGGCATCGTAGGACACCTATGCCGTTCGATTGCATGGGACGACAAATCCCAGCCGTCGGGCTCTCGAATATATATTCCGTACTTGCCGTCTTTTCGGCAAGGTTCTCACATCTTTGAAATATTTTCAAGCGAGAATCGCCGCATAAACCCTCCATGGCCTCCGCATCTGATCATAGCTCTTCCGAGGGCGTCGGCTCCTCTTCCACCGCCGTTGACGTCGGTGCTCCGCCCGCTTCCCCCGTGAGTTCGGTCCAGGGGTCTTCTGCCCCAGACCCCGCGTCTCACCCCGCGTTCGAGGCCCTCCAGAGGTTGGAGGGTTTGGTGCACGGAATTGGCATTGCCGTCGGCGAGGGTGTCGAGAGGTACTACGACGCGCTTCCCCTTGTGGAGGCGGGTCTAAGGGCGGTCCGCCGCGTGGGCGGTACCTCGCTCGCACGACGGTGTGAGCGGGAGCTTGGTCGCGTGGAGGGGTGGATGTACCGCCTCGAGGCCCTGGTACACGATGACACTTTGGATGCGCCACCGCTTCTCTCGATGCGCCTCATGCTCGAGCGTGAGGAGCGGGCGAAGCGGATCCCGGCGAAGGAGGCCGACCTTAAGCATCTGTGTAAACAGCACCAGGCAGTATTGTCCAAGATGGACGCCTATACAGACGCCGCCTTCTTCGAAGACGCAGGGTCCCTTCGCGGCGAGGCGCGGCTACGGGAGCTTGAGCGGGAAAACAGGAGGATCTGCTGCGCTGCTAGGGAGGTGGACCGAGCGCTTCAGCTCCTCCACCAGGAGGAAGAGGATGGCAAGGCCGCCCTTGCCAAGATGCGGCAGAAGCAGGAGGAGGCGGCGAAGGCCCAGCGTGCGGCGGACCTTTCGGCTGTCAAAGACAAGATCGTTGCCTTCAGCCTGTTGAAGCTCCTGTAGCGCCCACTTCTGCTTTCCTCTCTTTTTTTTTGTAACTCAGTTGATGCCGCGCGCATCGTAACTACAAAAACTTATGCATGTAAATTTTAGGCCCGTAATGGCCTTTGGTTTGCTTCTGCCCTTGTTTCGCGTGCACAGTTTCTTTATCTTTCATTTTTTTCTGGTGTGTATTTGGCTTGTTTCGTCTTTGGGTTGAATTTGCCTGCGCTATCTGGTATTTGAGTAGGGCTGCTCATGCCTTCTCTGGCGAACCTGTCTTGGACTTAGCCTTTTGGCCTTTTCTCTGCTTTTGGCTGTCTGCGATGTGGGGTCGGGTCAACCCCGACTTTCGCATTGCAACTCAAGTGGGACCAAGGGGGCAGCACTTAGCGCAAGGCCAGGAATGGCTGCTCGTGCCTACGATCAACCGATATCCCCAATCTTTGACTCGCCAGTCGGTGGGTTGTCGTTTGAAGGAATCGTCGGACGTGACACCCGTCGGGCCGCCCTTGATAGTTGTCATCGTCCGTGAGGGTGGCGACGCAGGCGGTAATCAAATCGTTCAGGGATGTGGGAATGTGACGATCGATTGTTGTAGGAGCCATCGCGTGGTAGGCCACTACCCATTAGCCATCCTAAAGGAATGTTAGGATGTCTGGAATAGGTCAAGTAGTTCAGGGACGGAGGAGTGTGACTATCGACTAAAGTAATGACACGTCGCATGGTAAGTCATTACTTAGGCTTGTGCTATCCGTAGGGATAGCGGCGCCAGTCATCGGAGGTAATCATTAACCTGATGAAGTTTCGTTACGATCGGAGCAACTATGAGGTCTTATCATCTTATTGAGGGAGACTGATAGGCTGATTCGGTTAGAGGTGGTAGTTGACATAGCCGAACAGTTTGCCGCGATGTGAGCGATTCTGGAAAACTCGCCTTCCTATCGGGGAGGATTGACGAGCTGGTTCTAGCTGGAGGTTAAGCGTTAACCTGGAAGTAGGGTGTTTGTTGCGATTTGAGCAACTCTACATCTGCCGTGATGTGAGCGACCTTAGTAGATTCGCCATCTTATTGGGGAAGATTGGCGAATTGACTTTCGCCAGCGCGAGGGAAGTAGGGATAGTTTAGCCTCGTGTACCAATTGGAGGGAGCAAGACCCAGTTTAGACTCATGTACTCGTGGGAGTTTGAAGAAGAACTAAGGGTAGAGTATTTGCCGTTGATAGGTATCATGATCTTGTCGTCGTTTGGTTTGACGAGGCGGTAAGCTCCATTCGAATAGACTGTCTCTACTACGAATGGGCCTTCCCATTTGGATTGAAATTTGCCTTTCTTCTTGGAGGTGAGAATCATTGGTCTGCGGACGACGAGTACCAGTTCTCCCTCCTTGAAGGCCCGGTGTTTGACCCTCTTGTCGAATGCTTTGGCCATTCGTGCTTGATAGAACTCAATCTGTTGTTGAGCTTCTAGTCGTTTGTCGTCTAGCGCTTCGAGCTCCACGAGTCGCCGTTGGTGATTATCTTCGGCTGTCATCCCTACTGCTAGGGCGACGCGGAGGGACGAGATTTGGATTTCTAATGGCAATACGGCCTCACAACCGTATACTAACGAGTAGGGTGTGTGGCCCGTCGGCGTACGAACCGTCGTGCGATACGCCCATAAGCTTTCGCCAAGTTTTTCACTCCAGTTGCGTTTGCTAGTGGAAGTCAACTTGGTCAAGATCTTGATAATCGTTTTGTTGAAGGCCTCAGCTAGACCATTCGCCGAAGGATTGTAGGCCGTGGAGGAGAGGTTTTGTATTCGGAACTTCTCACAAAACCTGGTGAATGCATGGCTAACGAACTGTGTACCGTTGTCATGGATGATACGCTGGGGTACGCCGTATCGGTATATGACATGGTGCTTGATGAACTTAATCACGTCGTTAGTCTTGACCTCTCTCAAGGGGATGGCTTCGGCCCACTTAGAGAAGTAGTCAGTGATCGCGAGAATGAAGCGATGACCTCTCGCCGAAGGCGGGGATATTGGTCCGACTATGTCCATCCCCCATGCCCCGTAAGGCCACGAAGCCTTCGTTAGGTGCAGGTCTTCGGGCGGCTGGTGCATGTAGTTGGCATGGATCTGGCACTTGTGGCGGCGCTTTGCGTAAGCGACCGTGTCGTGCACCATCCCGGGCCAGAAGTAGCCTATCCTTCGCAAACGATCCCAAAATTTGGTCCAGGCTGATGAGCCCCACAAGCGCCACTGTGGGCTTCGCGCAGAGCCTCTTAGGCCTCTGCTCCCGACAGGCATCGGAGCAACAAACTGTCGTATGACTTTCGATACAACGTCTTGGTGGTTCAATCATAGTAGAATCTCGTGGCGCGTCTCCGGACAGACTCTCGCTCCCTTGCGTCTTCGGGCAATATGCCGTATAGGACGTAGTCGATGATTGGGAGACGCTAATCTTTCGGATCGGGCTGTTCCGAGGCCTGATGGGTGGTGTTCGCTTCTAGGACGTCTTTCAGCCGAAAGAGCCTCCTACTCGCCACTGTGATCAGTTGGGCCGTCTCTGATGGTTGGGCCAGGTTAGCTACCAAGGAGGCGAGGGCATCCGCATGTGTGCTCTTGGATCGTAGCACGTGCTCAATACGGAAACTCTCGAATGACTCCACTAGCTTGATAGCTGCTTTATGGAGGGGGATTAGGTCGTCGTTTCTAACTTCGTACTCGCCGGTCATCTGCTTGACAATGAGTTGGGAGTCGCCGTAAGCTTCGAGATGTTGTACCCCTAGTTCCTTTGCCAACTCGAGCCCGATAAGTAACGCATTGTACTCAGCCACGTTGTTGGTGCACGGTTCCGTCAAAGAAAAGGCCCGTGGCAACACGTGGTTATGCGGAGAAATGAGAACTACCCCCACTCCTGCAACAATAGAGCCGTTCACGGCTGCGCGAGACGCGCCGTCGAAGAACATCTGCCACACTTCCGGCAACGAGGTCACGTTGGCTTTGGGCGGTTCGTCTGGCAGATCTTCAAACAGGTCGGTTTTCGCCTCCAGCGGGTGACTAGCCATGAGATCGTAGATGGCCTGCCTTTGACCGACTTCTGTGACATGAAGTGGATGTCGTACTGAGAGAGCAGAAGTGACACCTAGCCAGGTGCCAGTTTAATACCACGGGTTGTGTCATGAAGACCCGAATGGGGTTCATCCGGGAGATGACATGGATTGTCTGGTAGACCAATTAGTGTCGCATCTTTTGGATGGTGAACACCAGGGCCAAACATTCTTTTTCGACCATCAGGTACCGTTGTTCGGCGCCCTGTAGGGTTCTACTTAAGTAGTAGATGCCTTGCTCATGGCCCGCGTCGTCGTTTTGTGCCAAGAGGGCGCCTAGAGAATGCTCCATGGCCCGTATATAGATGAGAAATGGCCTTCCCGAGATCGGTGCCGCAAAGACGGGTGGGTTCGAGAGGTAAGCTTTGATTTCTTCGATGGCCTGCTGACAATGCTCGTCCCATACGAAGGAGGTGCCTTTCTTCATGAGCTTAGAGAATGGCTGGCATTTGCCCGAAAGATTTGAGATGAATCTTCGGATGTAGGCTAATCATCCCTGAAGACCTCTTAATTCTTTGAGGTTCCTGGGTGGTTGAAGCTCTTGAATGGCTTGCACCTTGTCCGGGTCGATTCGGATCCCTTTCGTTGTGATGACGAAACCGAGGAATTTACTACTAGACATCCCTAGAAATGACTTCGTAGGATTCATCTTGAGTTGGTGAGTCCTCATGAGTTCAAACATCGCCCTCAGGTCCTGGAGGTGGTCGTCTTTGTGGTGACTTTTCACGACCAGGTCGTCCACATAGCACTCCACCGTCTTTCGCAGGTGCTCTCGAAAGATCGTGCTCATGGCGCGTTGATAGGTCGCGCCGGCATTCTTGAGCCCGAAGGACATAACCGTGTAGCAGTATACCCCCATGGGGGTTCGAAATGAAGTATGCTTCTCGTCCTCGGGGTGCATTTTGATTTGGTTGTACCATGAGAAACCATCCATGAAGGACATCCTCTCAAATCCGCACGTGTTATCGATGATGACATCCGTGATGGGCAGAGGAAATTCGTCCTTAGGGCATGCGGCATTGAGGTCTATGAAGTCGATGCAGATGCGGATCTTACCGTTTTTCTTTAGGACTGGAACGATGTTAGCCACCCAGTCGGGGTGCTGTTCCTCTCTAATAAAACCGGATTTGATGAGTTTCTTCACTTCGGTTTCGATCGCCTCTATAATCTTAGGGCGAAAATGCCTCTGCTGTTGCTTAA
The DNA here is from genome assembly GCA_022839385.1 of Asparagus kiusianus. Classification (NCBI taxonomy): domain Eukaryota; kingdom Viridiplantae; phylum Streptophyta; class Magnoliopsida; order Asparagales; family Asparagaceae; genus Asparagus; species Asparagus kiusianus. The sequence continues at coordinate 1,580 of BQKN01046804.1, read as the reverse complement.
CTGGCTTAGCATCTGAGCTGATGTTGAGGCGATGCGTGGCGACCCGCGGATCCAAGCCGGGCATGTCCTCGTAATTCCATGCGAAGACGTCAATGTATTCCCGTATGAGGGCGATGAGATCTTCTTTTTCCTGATGAGGTAAGCTGCCACTGACAAATATAGGCTTGGGATTAGCGTCAGTGCCCATGTTCACCTGGAGGATTTCATCTTCGGTCGGCGGTTCCCGTTGCTCGAAGTGACTATTCCACTGGGCGTTAACATGGCGATCCCATGTCTCGTCGTAAAGCGGAAGTTGTCCATCCTCCGCCATTTCGGCGGGATCTATTGTAGCCATGTTGACTGTAAGGTCATCGAACAGATCTCTCACGCTGACATCCGAGTCTCATGCTGAGGTTACTGACGACTGATCTCCAGAACAGGCGTAGTCAGAATCCTCGTTGACATAACAGCACAGGTCTGATGAGGAAGAGGAGTAGCCTAAGCCCCTCTGAGTCCTGTTGAAGTAATTCGAGGGTTTACCTCTGGGCACGCGGGCAGGTCGAATGACCGTTTTGCGCCCTCGGCCGTCATTCAGACCCTCTAGGCGAGTGAGGTCATATCCCATGTCGCTCATCATGCGTCTGGCGACTTGGCTGTATTGCGAAAATTGGGGCGTTGGGTCCTCGTCTTCATATTCATCCCATAGGGTGCGTAGGGGATGATCTATTCGGCCGAAAATAATATCTTTTTGATAATTACCTCGGGCTGGCACAACAAGTATAGCTTGCAACGACTCAATCGGCCGTGTTCTTGCGACGTACGATGAGCATACTGGCAAGTGTAGGGAGGGATCGTCGTAAAGTTTTGCCTATAGGTCATTAGGTTCATCATCCTCAGACGCAGAACAGGACGACACATAAGCAAAGTTAGACTTTTTATTCATGACAATCTTCTCCGCCTGAACAGCGTTGGTTACATGGTGGCTTTCATAACCAATTACAATTGACTCGAAGTCGTTTAGAATTAGGTTATCGCTGTATTTAGGTTCGCCATCCGCCTCGTTACTGTAGGCGTATAAAATTGCCTATAGGTCCCACAACACAGCTCGACACAGTGATTCGACAAATCAACGAACCATCGAGTGACGAAGCGACGAGGTCAACAAATTGCACGCAAACAATGTCAATCGCGTGCGGAATCAATCTAACGGTTCGAGGAGTCAACGAGTCATCTAAACAAGAGCGAACTCGGATGAACCACGATCGAATCAAGATCGGTTTCGGACTCGAACTCAGAAGCGGATTAACTGCCATATTTGGAATCAAATCAACAAGTCGATTCCAAACCAAGTCAACCACAAACCGAATCACGTCCGAACAACACAGAACCGGAAACAACGGGAACAACGAAACGACGGAAAAACCCACCTAAGGGGGCTCGGCCAAAGCCGAGCCACCCATAGGTGGCTCGGCTAAGGCCGAGCCACCCACAGGTGGCTCGGCCCAGTTCTGTGCCCGGGGCACAGTTTCGAGCACCTATAAATAGGCCTTGTGCTCATTTGTTTCAGAGGTTGGATTTTGGGGAGGAGGCGAAGCCCTGCT
>BQKN01046802.1:13302-26366 GCA_022839385.1 Asparagus kiusianus | reverse complement strand
CGTGGACGTAGGCATCTCGCCGAACCACGTAAAATTGGTGTTGGATTGTTTGTGCTGTTGATTGTGATTGGTTCTTTATCTTTCTCTGCAATTGTTTTGGTTTCTCGAGGCACAACATAGAGGACCTCCGTCAACTTAATCAATTCTCCCTTTTGACAACTTGATATCAGACATCAACAAACATCGTCTCATAACTTTAAGTAACCCGTTCAATCCGTTTAGTATTTTAGTTTTAGCTACTTCCCATATGCAAGTAAACTCAATACAGTTTTATTTCCTTACATCTTTTGTTTATAAATCTTCCTAAAATTAAATTCTAATGACATTATGTGTTGCGCATGTACATATGCGTTTTAGTGAAGTCGAGGTCAAGAAAGATGCTTCTCATGTATCAAATATTAGTCCTCATGAATTATATTTAAGCTTAAGTAGATGAACTAATTTGAAGTCATTTAATTCCTAAGAAGTTGAGGTGGTAATGTTTAATAATAAGAAATCAAGAAATTTGGTTACTCTTGCTAGAGTAATGTTATATGCCCTTAAACATCCAATACATTTTTTTATTGAATATTAATTAAGTTTTATTGTTGCACATATTGTTTGATTATCTTTTATATAATTGTTATATTATCCTTATAAATTATTTTGTTAGATCATGCACTGTGATGGTCACTTGCTTGGAGATATGATCTAATTCAAAGGTTTTTTAAATTTATGTTTAACCTATAACTAGTAAAGGATAACTTTGTTATAACATGTTATTATGCATGACAACGACATGTGAGATGTGATGGTTGATCTCAGCTATTGGGAATGAAGATTCCACGAGTGTATGTCATAAACACATATTTGATATGTGTAGCACTAGACCTTATTTGGATTCTCTAGGACGAGTCACCTAAGAGATAAAGAATTCGAATTGTTACGTAGTCCCTAAGACTTGATGATATTATCATTTTTGATTTGATAATTTAGTATATATTAATATGATGGTTATTGGTTAAGCTTGTTTTATAAGTGCTATACAACATGAAATGTTGGGTTATTAGATTTCATTTAGGGAAATGATGGATATCTAGATAGGATCCGGTATACTTATTTTTATGAGTTAATTTATTATAATATCCCATGAATATATTAAATTCTCGACAGGTGTTTTTTGAAAATTATGTTTTGAATTTTTTTATAAAATAAAATATTTTAATGTTTCAAAATGATTTTTATTTATGTTCATGGGATTGCAACTTTAGGAATGAGCAAATAGGTGATTTGTCTTACTCAATAAAGTTACCTAAAATAAATTAATACTGGAAGGGACTGAATGCAAGATAATATTATTCATAAATATTTAATCCCATATTATGGAAGAGTTTTTATGAACAGTTGGTTGGATAGGGATTTGATTGTTAAATTAAAATTGTTAATTTAATTAATAATTGGTTCTCGATATGGGACCCAATTGGTCTCACTAACGTAATTAGAAGAGGTTTACATACAATACAATTCTATTTTTATCCTAATTATTATAGAAAGAATATTCTATCTTTAAATGTTATGGATAGAGTTTTAAACAATTAAGAATTGTTTTGAAATTAAAATCTATAAGGCAGGTCCAATCCTATATATAGGATCATATGTAGCCTCATGAAGAAAAAAGAAAAAAAAAGACTTTGAGAACCTATCTCTTAGTATTGCTCCTCTTTGGTGACAGATGGATTTTAGTTGGAGGCTTTTTCTCTTGAGAAAGCTATTTTGTATTGATCATGGGACATATTATCGAAGAAATTCAGGAAGCGTTTCGTGTATTCTTCTAGATTTTAATTAATTTTGATTTTTTTTTTGAAAGAAAACAAGGGATGTACCCTGTCATTATATTAGTGCCAAAATATTACATAAAAGAGGATACTAGATGTATTCAAGATTGGAAATTAGAAAAAGTAGTTTCTCAAAACAAGTGATATATGACTTTCTTCTTTCAAACATCCATGAAGGTGAAGAGAGGGCCTTGCCGTCATTCACCGTTGACATAGATATAAGAAAGAACCAAAGCCAGCCATATATATTGTAATGAGAAACTAAATTTTCTAAGACCCAATACAACAAAAGAATAATACATACTGTGTTTATATAACAAAAACAAATAAAATCAACCCTTTTTTCTTACAAGACATCAAGTTTTCCTTGCAATTGGTTTTCCCTCCAACTTAGCTGATAACTTCATAGCTGCAGATCCACTTCCAAAGCCTATCCATTCATATAGACAATGTATAGCTGAGTTTGTAATATTCTTAATAGAGAAGTTTGTATGATCAAAGATATACTTATTCCTTGCTGTCCATAAGCTCCAACATACAGATGAAAAAAAAATTCGCCACAAAAGTCCATAGAGATGCTTTTGATTCTCTAAAATGATAAGAAGCTCTTCCAAAGAATTCGGCCAACTGAAAGGTAAGCTGTAATTCATGAAATGAAGCCATATTTGTTTAGTAATCAAACATGAGAAAAAAAGATGTTCCCTTGTCTCAGGTTCCAATCCACAAAAGGAACAAGTAATGTCCCCATTCCACCCTTTTGATTGTAGAATATCTTTAGTATGTAGTCTGTTATTAGTGAGGAGCCAAACAAAAATACGAACTTTAGAAGGAGTCAAAGGATTCCAAATCATTTTATATATAGGGTTAATCACTCCTCTCCAGCTTAAAAAGCTGTAAAAGGATTTAACAGTGAATACTCCATCAATGGTAAGAGACCAAGATGGAAAGTCTGGACTATTGAGAACATGATAATTCTTGAGAAGATCCTTGAGATAGGTTTTGTTGATTTGAGTAACCTGTGAGATACTTCTCCTCATCAACAATTGCCATTGCCATATGTTGCAATGAAAAAGACCTTGGCTCCTGACAGATACATTTGTGGAGAGAGCTAACTTGTATGAATCAGGAAAAACACTTGCTAGACTATTGGCACAAGCCCATTTATCCTCCCAAAATCTAATGTTTTCTCCTGAGCCTAGCACCCATAAGATATTGTGAAAAAAAGCCTCCTTAATAGATATAACAGCATTCCAGAAAGAGGAGTTTGAGTAATTGAAAGTTCGAGATTGAAGATTTGTGCCTGTATGGACATAAAGCTTGTGTAGGAAGTCCCCTGATGCTGTTTGTCTATGTAAACACTTCCATAACCACTTTGATAGAAGAGAAACATTGAACAAAGATATATCTTTAACTCCCAGTCCACCCTCTTTTTTGCTTAAACATACCTTTTTCCAATTCACTAAGCATTTGAAAGAATTTGCATCTGCTTTGCCTGTCCATAAGAAATTTTTTCTGACTTTATCAATTTCCTTAACCAGCCACTTAGGTAGCTTGTAAAAGGACATATAGTATAGAGGAATAGAGGTGAGCACTGAATTTAGGAGAATCAATCTCCCTCCAAAAGATAAAGAATTTGTTTTCCAAGTAGCCAGCTTCCTGTAGAGATTATCCATAAGAGGTTGCCAATCAGATTTTGATAGTTTCCCATATTTAAGAGGTAGGCCAAGGTACTTGATTGGTAAGTGATCAACCTTGCAATCTAAAGAAGATGCTAGGGTCTGAGCCTTAAGATGCATTTTACCAAAATATATGATAGATGATTTTGAGTAGTTAATACTCAGACCAGACATGTCTTCAAAAAGGTAAAGAATAGTTTTGAGAGTAGAAATATCCCTTGAAGCACTTTTGACAAATAGTAGTGTGTCATCAGCAAACTGTAAGATCCTCAATTGATTGAGAGGTTCTCTAAGACCAAGAGATGATAGTAGACCCTCCTCAACATTATTCATAATCATTTTATAAAGAACATCTGCTGCAAGATTAAATAACAAGGGAGATAATGGATCACCTTGTTTAAGCCCTCGTTTACAAGAGAAAAATTTTGTAGGTGTACCATTGACAAGTACAGCACAATAAGATGATGAGATGATATATTGGATCCATGTACACCACCTAGAGCCAAAGCCTCTTGCTTTCAACAAACTAATGATAAAATTCCAATCGATAGAATCAAAAGCTTTTGCAAAGTCAATTTTGAACATAGCAACTTCTTTTTTCCTTTTAGAACAAGAATGTATCATTTTATTAGCTAAAAGAATGGAATCAAGAGTTGACTTTCCAGCTTGAAAAGCCGATTGGGTAGGTGAAACTAAGGATGATATCAATGGGGATAGCCTATTTGCCAAGAGCTTGGAGAAGATTTTGAAGAGGCAATTAATAAGGCTAATAGGCCTGAAATCTTTCACCGTGGAACATTCCTTAGTTTTAGGCACCAGAGTAATGAAAACTTTATTGATTCTATGCAAAAGAGAAGGATCCTCATGAAAAAAGCTCATTAAAGAACAATTTCTGATATACAATTTCTGATGCGTTGTATGTTATGTTTCCTACAACTCTTTCAAATTCTTCGTACTTATCTTTTATTTATAACCAATGATTAATATTATAAATTTTGAAATCAAGGGTCACCAAATTGAGTATTTATACTAAAAAATTTATTGTGTAATCAAAGATGACAATAGTTTAAATTATTCTGGAAATTGGTTATGTTACTTACATATGTAATTATAGAAAACTTTAAGGAGTTATATATAATTTCTTATATAATATATAGAAAAGTTTGCTTTTCATTGTGTACTCAAGGATGGCAATAGTCTAGTTTGTTGTAGAGTTTAAGGAATTATTTGTAATTTTCTCATCATTAAAAGCCTAGATCAAATATAGGGTTACTTGAATATATACCCCTTAAATCATGGGTATTTGAAAATATACACCTCAATTCTTAGTATTTGCAAAACTACCCTTCAAATAATCAATTTTGTGAAAAGTACCTCTAAAATCAACAAATCATTAACTTGGTGCTACAAATTTGACTATTTTGTTAAAAGTTTTGACATTGCGATTATACATTAGCTTATTAAAACTGGCTATTAATTGCTTTGAGAGTAAGTTTCTCCCAAATTAATAATTTGCGGGTAGTCTAGCAAATTCTGAGATTTAGATGGTATTTCTACAAACACCCATGATTTATATATGCAAATACTTTATGATGTCCATTCTTGATTTTCTAGGATTTAGTCAGTAAATTTATGAAGTTTAAGGGTTTTTTAGTAAATTAGTTAAATTTCATGGTTCTTTCTATAATTTTTTTGTTTGTTCTGCAAAATTATGAAGGTTTAGGTTACAGGACTTTTCAATGGAAATTTTTAATTTTTTGAAGTCTTGTAGTTTTCTACATATGTTGTAAGTTCTGGGATTTTTCTTAAAAATCTGCATGCCTTTTGGATTTTTAATGCTCGATGGAAATATTCTGAAAATATGCAATTTTTACTAGTCTTTTGGGCATGTCTATGAATTTGGAAGTTTTAGGAACTTTTATGCAAATTAAGCAATATTTTGAGCAAAATTTGAAGTCTTTAGGTATTTCTTCAAATTTGCAAGTTTTGTAGATTTTTTCTATAAAATCTGTAGATCCCAAAAGTCTTTAAGCTATTTTGCACATTTTATAGATTATGAGAACTTTTAATAAAAGTTTATAAATTAGTAAAGTTTTTTAGGGGTTGTATATAAATTTTATATTTTTTATCCAAATTGTCAAGTTGATGATGTTATTTGAAGAAATTACGGCCGGCGCGTAACAAAACAATTTTTTCATAAAAGAAATATGGAACCCAAGTTACCAAGTACATCATGAATTTGTGATTTTGCTTATAAAACACCTGGAATCTATAAAATTTACATGAGAGTTCACAATTTGTAAAATTTTACAAAAAAGTCCTCAAAACTATAAAATTTGAAGAAATTCCAAATGGCACAGGATTTGCAAAAAAATCATAGAAATTAACCATTTTCTAGAAATATCCAAAAGACTTCAAAATTTTAAAGATTTTGCCAAAAAACAGCTTATGAAATTAGCAGAAATACCCAAATGACTTTCAGAATAATATATTTTTCAAAAAACTTAACAGAAGTTACTGCAGTCCAAAACACTTCAAATTTTGATATTTTTAGAGAAAATCATCAGATTTTAAAAAAATTGTAGAAAAGTCCACAAGAATTTCAAACATTTACCATTTTTATAGAAAAGTTCCGAATGTAATAAAAAGTACCAAAAATTCATAAAATTCACAATAGAAATAACCCTGAATCTTCAAAAAGAACCTTGAAAATTTATAAATTTACATAAAGAACCCTAGATCTTCAAAAAATTTGGACTAATAAAATGAATATACATGGGAAGAAAATATCATGAAATTTGATGAATCAAATTCAAGAAGGAATATATTAGAACTCATTTAAAATCATCATCTACAAAATAACTCCTGTAACAAGAACAAACATATACTCCATTTACATGTGGTTATAATACTCTCTGCTCTTTGTTCTCATTAATTCATAAGGTAGATATGTTAATAAATATATTAATTACGTATTGTTGTCACTTGTTTAAAATAATTTACTAAGATGATGAGTATAATAACAACAATGAATCAGTTAACTAACCATCAAGTTTGATTCACATGGATTCGCTAAGCTATTTCTACAAATTTTACCCAGAAATTTACGTATTATTATTATTATATACGAACATTCAAAACTTCTTTGTGATGCTTTCTCTTGATCTTTTTTCTAAATTAACTTTCTCATTTTCTTATCCACAAAACAAATTCAAGATATAAAATTATTGTGTCCACGTGCAAAACGCGTGCAATACTAGTCATACTCCCTTTAAAAGCACAAGTTCGGGAAAATCTTTTGGTAGACAAAAATACCCCTATAAAGTTTGAACTATCCTATCACTAATCAAATTTGAAATTTTAATACTAATCCATCATTAGCCTAGGAAATTAATAAATTCTTAGTAGATATATATAGTATAAATATAAGGAAAGAAATTGTGTTTAGATTATATTGGAATTAAGAAATTTAATTACATTCTCATCCTAATCTATACACTAATATTAACCCATAATTATCTTTACCAATTATTGAATACCTCAATTTCAGATAAATAGTTCTCCCCCACCACCTCTAAAAAGAGCTGTCTCCTTTTATGGAATCAAAAGAGTTTTCTCCACTTCTTTGTAGTGGCTGTTTTTTCTCCTAGGGTTCGAATTTTTGGCTATCACTCCTACAATGAATGTATGCTTTCCTTTTTATTTTCTTTTTTTACTTCTTTTTAGATCTTGATTTGTTTTGGGCGTTCTATTCTTGAAAGATTTGTGATGGGGTTTGTTGGTTTAGGATTTTCTTAGAGTTTATGTTTAGATATTCAATCTAAGATTTGGGTTTATGATTTCTATAAAGCTTTTATAATTTTTTTTACTCATTGTGTATTGATTTGACATTTTTTTATTTTTTGATTATATATTATTGTTAAAATTTGAAAGAGACTTTACGCGTTGAGTAGATCTTTTATTAATTTTGTGCTCAAAGCAATAAGAAAAAGAAAAAAGCAAGAGTTTTGATGAGTAGATGATTAGTGTTCTTTTAGGGTTTTTGAATTACAGATGCTATTGATTTGTTGCAAAAGCTATCTTTGGTGCCCAAGACCAGGACTCATGATGCTTCTGAGGCCCGAATTAGTTAAATATGTGGTTAAGATTAATATGGTTTCTTATAAATTTATTTGTTTCTTAGGTTATATCCTTTCCTAAATAATAAAAGTACGCAAGTCAAATTGAGATATTAATTGATGTTTTGTCTTTTAGTTAATTTAGCATGCTCTATTGAATGGTGAGAATAAGAAAAATGAAGTCATCCCGCCAATGGACCAGTCAGCAACACGCCTCTGTGTTATGCATCGTCTTACTTATGGAGGTAAAAATATGATGTCTCTTCTTTATTGTATCCTACAGTTTTTGTGATCATATTACAAATTATTTGCTACAATTATTAGATGTCATCTTTAGCCAACAATAGTTAACTCACATAATTTTTGATTGTGTTAGTTATAATGTTTGGTATATGTTGTTTGTGAAATTTGGATGGGTTTTTGGGTTATGATCCAGCGAGCGAGTATGAGGATTACCCTAAATTTGATGGACCAGAGATGAAACATCCTGTAAGTTTTATTATAAATCATAATTAACTTTTTTCGGTGTAGTATGCTATTTTGTACTTAGCAATACTGGTATTTACTGGTATATTATTTTGAACTATAAGTTTTATTTATTTATTGAATCGAAATTTTTGATTGAGCAGTTTACCATATTTGATTCTAGCCTATTTCGTCGACTCATTCCATGGAATTGGTGGAACTTTGTTCTAAAACGATAATATTTTGTCTAATGTAAAAATTAGTGAATCTGCAGCTGTAAGACTAAAGTTAAAGATTAGCAATAATTTGCTATGAATATTTGTAATGTTTCAGGTTATCATTAAGTAATAAGGTGTATAATGACACTATGCTTGGTGTTTGTTGTCTTTATTGTTAGGTCTCATGTTATGAGCCTACATCTTCTAATCTTGTTTTGATGATTACAAACAATTCCTAATATTATTTGTCTAGTATTTATGTTTCTTATTAGGTATTCTAGACAAACAATGTGTTGGAGGATGGATGGAATTGCGCATTCACGATCATATCCAATGGAGGTTGGCGGAGTAGTGGTTGAAGCCTTGCAATTCATGTTAAAGATCCAAGTCAAGCTTCATCCATGTATACCAAGATAGAGCTTCGTTGAAGATCACAAGCTTGGGTATATTTAGTTTAGGCTTTTATATTATGTGTGTTAGATACTCTAAGCTCAATATCATATACACACACGTATTTGGTTTCTATGCATATATATAGTTATATATATATACAAGTGTTTTAGATTTTGATATTTACATATACATACACGTATTTGGTTTCTAAGCTCAAATATTGTATTCTTAGTTTATAGACTTAACAATCATCATATACATATTTTATCAAGTCTATATAATCATTGTGCAAAGCTTCAAAACATTGTTTATGTCAAAACATCAAACTTCATGTATATCACTTTTTCATGTTTTGAACACTTTTGCAAAATAATGAGATTTCACAATTGGGAAATGAAAATTGAAAAATTCTTTTTGTAACATGTTCAAAATATCATTTGCAAACATTTCTCAAAGTTTCATCAAGTTTGGAATTGATTTGTTATGTTTAAAGGAATTTATAAATTCACGTTTTCGTTCGTGCACATGTTCGTGCATGTTTTACAAAACTGATGAGTTTTCACAAATGAGAAGTGATACTTGATAAATTCTTTCTCTGACATGTTTATCTACATGTTTAGAAACTTTCCTCCAGGTTTTACTATTTTTGAAGTTGATTTACTGTATCAAATTGATTTTACAAAATCGTGTATGTCTGCAGTTTTTCAGAAACTGTAAATCTGTGTTCAAACATTTATTTCTCTCAACTGGGAAATTATTTTTCAGAAATTATTTCTCTGAAATGTTATTCTACATGTCTAGAACATTCTCACAAAATTTCATAATTTTTAGAGCTCATTTACTATTTTTAATTGATTTTACAAAACCAGATACGCACAATTTTCAGCATCTGCCAGAAACTGCATATGTCATGAGTCGACCCTAAGTCGACTCATCAGTTAGCCGTTGTACAGTAACGGCTAGTTTTCTGTTTTGTTTATTTTTGGGTTTTTGGTCTTTTTGCTTGGATTTTTGCTAATGTTTTGGGTTGTTATAAATACCCCATTGCATTCAACTCTCCCATTAACTAAGAGAATTGTTTAAACAAGTTTAAGGGTGTTTTGTGTTTGTTTAAAAGAGTGTTTAAGGGTTTTGTTTGTGAAGCAAAATTCACAAGAGCAAGTGGAGATCATCCTTTAGTGTTTGAGCATTCATTCTTCTCCCTCTCTCTTGTCATCTATTGAGAAGTTTTCTAAACTCCTTTCTAGCTTTATATTTATTTATTTGATCATCATCTTATTAAAACTAGTTTTATATTGAGTTTAGATTTGATTAATCTCTTTGTACACACACAACCATTGAGCTTATTGTATTTACATTCATAGTATAATTTTGGGTTGTGGGGTTTGTGACTTAGAGTTGTGCTTAATTGAGTTCTCGCCTTGTATTAGAGAACAAATCATTTGTTGTGAGCTTCATTGTGAGATCACTTGTATTACACTAGTACACCAAGAGGAGTGTGTGGTGAGAGACGGGGTTGTCCCAAGAGTAGTGGCGTCGGTAGCCTAGAGAGAGGTGATAATTCCGAGCACTTGAGGGAGACACGGGCTAGAGACCAATACTTGAGGTGGTAGTTAGTGTAGTTACATTGTGAGATTGTAGAGTTTTCGGTTAGCTAGAAAACCGAGTGTGTAGAGAAGTTCCGGCTTCCAAACCGGGTGTGATAGTGGAGATCTCCTCGAGGTGAGGAGCGGGGACGTAGGTCAGGCGGACCGAACCTCGTGAACATATCTTGTGTTTGTGATTGCTTTGGCGTTCATTTATATTCGTGCTTATTGTTTATATCGCCTTTGTCAATTGCTTGTTTATATTGTCCACTATATTGTTTCACCCTTGTTTATATTTGTATATCCTTGCACATATATTGTTCATATCTCTTTTGCTAGGATATATTTGTTAATAAGTTTTAAATTGGCATAAATCGGATTAGATTAGCATAAACCCTATTCACCCCCCTCTAGGGTTTCCTTCCTAGTGGCATTAGGGTACTTTCAGTTGGTATCAGAGCTTGGTGCTCTTTGATTTAAGATCTAACCACCTTGAGTTAAAGATTCAAGTTAGCTTTTTGTGCTAATCTAGTTTTGTGATTTATTGATTACATTGCTTGCATATTTATATAATTATGGCTATGAATGATGTATCTTGTTTAGGCTATGATCCTAGTGTTGCTCCTAAAATCAATGCTTTCCCCTATGCTCAATGGTGTTTTAGATTTAAAATATTTGTTCAATCTAAAAATATCGATTTATGGGAAGTTATTGATTGTGCTTATGTTGTGCCCACTTTGGCAAAATCCAAGTGGAGCAAACATGATAAAAAGATGTTTACTATGAACAAGCTTGTGTTAGAATTTCTATTAAATGCATTTGATTCATCAATGTCTAACAAGCTTGATTCTTTTGATAGTGCTTATAAATTGTGAAAATTCATAGAAGCGCATCAAGGGAACTTGGAGGAGATCCGACGAGCTTTGGTGGTTTCCTCTTCAAGTTCTATTGGAGCATCACCATCATGCACACGACCACTAGGCGATAGCCCTAGTGTGGTAAGCGATTCGGAATCCGATGATGATTTATCTATTAATGAACTCGCTTGTGCATATGATAGATTAGCGCATGCCTACAAGAAATTACAAAATGATTTTATTAACTTAAAAAGCAAGCATGTTAATTTGAAATCCGATCATGAGTTGCTAGGTTCCAAATTTGATGTCATTGCAAAAGAAAATACTATGCTTAAAGAAAACAATGACTTATTAAATTTGGAAAATGAAAAATTAACCTCATCTATTTCTAGCATAACTCATGAAAGAGATAATGCCATGTTAGAAGTAAAGAACATACAAAATGATACGGAATCTTTTATAGATGACTATTTATGTTCTACTTCTAAAGGTGCATATGTGCCTAAAAATAAAGACTTGAATCTTATGAAAAAATGCATATCATCTTTAGATTCAACTTTAAAAACATGCATCAATAATCATAAGAAGCTTATGGATATGTGTGCCAAGTCTAAGAAATCTTCCACTCATCATGCACACATATATAGCAAAGTTTATAAGTGTTCAATTTGCGGCCGTAAAGGCCATCTAGCTAAATTTTGCTATGATGCACACAAACACAAAAATGTCAATGCTCCTTGTGCATCTCATGTAGCTTCTTCATCACATGTACACACACACGCACATAATGTTCATCATAAGCATGCTAGTGTGTATAAATGTGATCATTGTGGTCGTTTTGGTCATTTGGCCGAATATTGTTTTGATTTGAAAAGGAAATCTCATTTGCCAAATGTTTCTAGTAGACCACATGTTTTTAAATGTGATGTTTGTGGTAGGTTTGGACATCTTGGTAAATTTTGTTTTGATTTGCAAAATGCTCCAAATTTGCAATTTGCTCCAAGTAAACCACCTTTGTTTAATGATGTTTCTCATTTGCAAAATAAATTTAAAAGACTATCTTTTCTTGCAAATGATTCCCGTGCACGCCCACTTGGTCAACACAAGTCATTTAACCCTTTTCATTGCACTTATTGCAACCGGAAGGGCCATTTACATAATTTTTGTTTTGACCGTGTTCGTGCACCATATGTGCCCAAGAGGGTTCATAACCTTAGGGCTTTGAGCTTGAATGATAGGGGTCATGTCCCTAACCAATCCGGCACCAAGAACTCTTGGGTGCCAAAATAATTTTTAAACCAAGAATTTTCGTACTTTTTCTTTTTCCTTTTTCTTGGTTTTGAAAGTTATGGTTTTAAAATCTTTTTGTTATGAAAACAATTTTTTCTTTTATCAAATCTTTTGTTTTCATAATTATTAGTCTTGATTTTGATGAGAGGTTTGTGTTTATATAACTGTAGACTGTAAAAAAACTACCGCGGCAGATTAGCAAACGAATTCGCCCACAGAACAGGACCGCCTTCTCTTAGGCCACTAAGCGGATTCGCTGGCACACGAATCCGCCCTCACTAACCAAATCCGCCCGCCAGGAGAGTGCTCAGACCCGCCCTCGTGTGCCGAAGCCACTTGCAGAGAGCCACGTCTGCCAGCGTAAGCCGAAAGCCGGGTTTCCAGGGACAAGCCTCCCCTGTCTCCCACGATGCGACAGGAGGGGGGAACAGCGTCCCAAGTCCGTCCGACGTCCGCCCGCAATTCAAGCGAACGGGACAGACGCCGGACCGACCTGCATTCTCATAAATGCAGGTCACCTCACCCATTAGAACGGAGGGCCAGGGCCATGACGCGCCGAAAGCTATCCGAAGCTCGTTCAGACACGCAACGTCCGTTCTCCCGCCTCTATTCGAACATAGGAAGAGGAGAGAGAGGCACGACGCCCC
>BQKN01046797.1:0-20823 GCA_022839385.1 Asparagus kiusianus | reverse complement strand
GAGAGAGAGAGAGAGAGAGAGAGAGAGAGAGAGAGAGATAGAGAGAGTGTGTGTGTGAGTTGGTGGGGATTTGTGTCTACTTTATGAGGATAGTGGGGATTGTGTCACATAGGCGACAATAGGGAAATCCCCTCCTATGACAAAGATACCCTGTGACAAGGATGACAGAGTATCGGATCCAAATTGATCGTGAAGAAGGCGTAGTGTTCTTAGTCTCAACAAGAAAACCTAGAACAGAAGTAAATAACCTCAACAAGGTGAGATTACCACTCTTCTCAAGATCAAATCGATGTTTGATTTCAAGAGAAGGGTGAAAAGGCTATAGATCTCTCGAAATCTCCCACTTTATGCTGAAGTTTGCCAAGATCTCACCTCCTTCTCTTTGAAATTCGTGTCTTCTGCTCTCAAAACATCAACAACTCGCCTCCAAGTCCAAAATTTCAAATTACCCGTGTATAGGGGCGCTAAGAGTGTATTTATAGGCTTCGGATGTCATGTTTGTGGATAAAAATTCGTGATTTGGCCTTATATTCTGTTAGAAACGACTTTACCACATTTCAGGATGTTTCCAAGGTAGATAGGAAGTCAGTAGATCGAACAAATCCTGAGAAACTTATCGAAAAATGTGTTGTCGGGAGATTATATGTGTGAGTCACTTCGATGTGACTCGTCATTTGCGAGTCACTCTGAAGTGACTCGTCAATTTGAGACTTCATGATTGTGTCTCGTTCGGTCGTTTCATGCATTTCGTCTTTTTGTACGTGTTCCTTTGCTTCTTTTTGGCCTCAGATGATCCCCTTTGACTTAGATATCAACGTTCTTCATCTTCTCTTCGTTTTGTGCTATGTGCGAGAACCTATAGATAATTTTTTGATGCATACAGATACCCCCCTTCAAAGTGTTTCATGCTCATTCTTTTTATAGAAGAGTCTGGAATATTTTGGATAAGATAAGCCTAGCCGCCAATTCTTTAACTTTTTTAGCTTTCATTCTATTCAGTATTTTTTTATCGAATAGTCTAAAATTCTTCCGATGCTGTGTTTATCGTCTGACCGTTGTCAAAATCTTAAACTAAAATTGGTGTGTTGATTTCTAAAGTAGCTCGTGTCGTTGAATCGTGTTGAACTAATCATCTTTCTCGGGAGTTTATATCTGAATTGCATTTGAACTCCTTGTGCGGGAAATAGAATTATCCCAAGCCTGATATTGGCAAAATTTGTCAGGCGTTGACTTTCACTGTGGCGGAAACATAGTTTATAATCATACATAGCTGAAGTCTACATAGTTTAAGCTTTTAAAGCGTTGGAGTGTGAAGGAGCAGTTTATACTCATATACTTCTTAAAGTTTGAGAAGAGCAAGCTAAGAATGCATAAGGGGTTCGCTAGGTTGAACTCTTTGTACGAGATTTGATTATAAGACCAGTCGTTGGTGCTGATACAGCTACTATCTCTGAAGCTATCCCAGGTGCTCAAGTCACGAGGCCAACTGATGAAGCTGGTGTGTCAGTGACTATTAAAGTACTGTTATGGAGGAGGAGGTTACCAAGGCGTTGACTACCACCGCAGACTCCATACAAGTTGAGAGTGAATCTGTCGTAGCGAGCTGCTTATTATATGATTTTTGGTAAACCCTCAGCCATCAACGGATTTGATGGGACTTTACTGACTACTGTTTGAGTCGGGCTAGCATGTAGATTATCTAAGTCCCTTCTACATGTAACGTTATGCTAAAATAATAAACTCTCTTAGACTTAGTGCTACGATATTGAATACGTAGGCTTTGTCATTTTCATAAAAATGTACCACCCGGTAACGCGTGTTAGACATAAACTTATCTCTAATTAGGGATCGAGATAAAGTCTCTCATACGTGAAAGGCATGGATTTTGGTCACTACGATGTTGAATACGTAGGCTTATCAATGTTCTTCGTCTTTTCTTTGTTTTAAGCTGTGTGCAAAAACCTATAGGTAATTTTTGACGCCTACAATGATAGAGGCTCTACCTATAAGTGCATAGTCTAATAAATTATTTTACTCTATACTACATGAGATTTATATTTAGAAATCCATAACACGGGACTGATACATCGAGCGAAATAATCCAAACAAGAAAACCCTCATGTATATACCATATGCCTCAAGTCATAAATTTCTAGATATAAATTCTATCTAAGAATAAAATAATAAAGAAGAGCAATACAGGAAAGAAATATAGCAATCGTCTCCAAAAATATCATCCAACTCTTCATACTACCCTTAGTGGACAAAGCGGAAACCAATACACTATCCCGTGTACCAACGATGTGAAATACCTCCACAATAAATCATATAAAAAGGGTTACAAATATCACATGCGACTCAGGTTATCATCAAGTTAATTAAATCGTCATTCTTTATAATTCTTCAACTCATCGCACCCCCGTGCATAATCGACAAATAGGTATATTACTATTGTTTATAAATTCTACAATTCATCGCATCACCGTACGGATCGACATATACGGTTCACTAGCCTCATTACATCACCATGAGGATTGACATAGACGGCTCACTAGCCTCATCACATCACCATGCAGATTAACATAATAGGCTCACTGGCCTCATCGCATCAAAATGTGGATCGACATAATAGGCTCACTAGCCTCATCGCATCAAAATGCAGATCGACATAAGCGGCTCACTAGCCTCATCACATCAAAGTGCGGATTGACATAGACTACTCTATTTAGTTGTCACTATCTATTATGACAAGAGTAAAACTTAGGTTACGTACTTCTAAACACCTGTGTGTGCTCAAAACCACCACGTGTATCCTCGTTTACAACGCTTGTGCATCGATGTACAACTAGTATGTGTACTCCCCAAAACATGCATAATTATCAGCTCACAACTTGCACTACACGCTTGCGAAATGAACCCACGTGTAAAAGAAATGAATCCATGAGTAATGGAAGCAATTCTCACAAATTTAGCCTGATCAGTCAACCGATAAAAAAGCTTTGATCGACTGGTCGGTTGAGCTCACGAGACCGAGAGCACGGTAGAGCCCGTCGGTCAACTGACACTCCTTGTCAGTCGACCGATCAGACCGAAAACAACCAGCTTCGGATTTTTGTGCGTTTTTCTTCAAACTCGGGTTTTTATTAATATGCTTGACAAAAACTAATTTGAAAACTCATTAATACTAAACAAGAGATTATTTTAACTAGGTAAACTCATGTAGATTCATAGAAGTAGGGTTTAGCCTCTAATTAACATATTTTGTGTTCAACATGATTAATTAGTGTATTTAAACCTTTTTAAAACAAAAATAACAAGTTAAATAACACTTCTAATAATCATGATCATCTAAACACATTAGTTACAGATTTGTGTGATTTAAGATTTAACATCATAAATTAGGCTCCAACACTTTAGATTTGCCATAAACACGAGATTAATCATAATAATCATAGGCTTGATTTTTTAACTAAGGGAAGGTTTTGAGGAAGATGATCTTTCCTCAAACGTTGTGTTGAACTCCCAAACACGCATGATCATAATCCTCCTCACTAAGATTGTAGATCTCGCCCTTTTCTCATTATTCGCCCCACGAAACTCTCCCAAAAATCTCAAAATAGGGTTAGAGTTTGAGAGAGGAGGAGAGGGCTACTAGGTTACTGATAAAAATGTGAAATTTTCGTGACAAAAACATGTATATATAGGTGCAAACCCGAATAAAAAACAACCCAATCCGAAACCCAAAAGGAGTCTGGAAATAGCCCGTCAGTCGACTGATGCCTGTCATCAGCCGACTGATGCCTGTCATCAGTCGACTGATAACCTCATCAATCGACTGATGACAATGTCAATCGACTGATCAGAGGCTATTTCTAGCCTTTGAACTTTTGTCCATGTTTGACACTTGTATACTCTCATATATACTCTTAATTGATCTCAAATCAATTGTTAACATAATCATTCATCCGAAAATGACATTTATCATAATTAGAACTCATTTATCAATATAAATCATACTATTTTCAAAACTTACATGGTTTTACAAAAATGTTAACATGTTTTTAATTAAAACAATGAATTTCATGTTGATTTTACATTGATAAAACAATGTTGATTTTACATTGATAAAATAGGATGTAGATAATATGAATATTCCACTTGCTATTAAGAGATTAATTGGTAGAAATATGCATTTCTACATGAAAGTTACAGAGTTTAACAGAAGTAAGTATATTGCAGGTTATACGGTTATTAAAATCATTAATGATGATGTGGATGATGAAAAACTCAAGGGATTATTACTACAAACTGACGACAAGGTAATACTTTATATTCAACAAGTATATGTAATGTATTGACTGTACTAATAATAAATTTGTTTTTATCAAAGGATGAGAAATCCCACGATATGTCATAGGTTGATAACCACAACACTTAATTCATCGAAGATACTCCTAATTTATCCGCACCTAAAAATACAATTGATAAAAAGTTTAAAAATATGGCTTTTGAGAAATTTAATATTAGTTTCTTTATTTTAAAAACAAAATCATGTTTGTGTTATTCTAAGTGAAATATACTATTATCATAGGATGAAAATGTAAATGAAATGAATCAGGATGGTGTCGTTGATAATCAATCTATTGAATTAAATCCAGACATATCTATAGCCACCTCGACCATTAATAGGAACATAAAAAAGAAGATATTAGACATATTACCTATTGCTACACTTGATACATCTGCATTTAAAATAGCACTTACAAGCATTGCCAAAATAAAAATGCAATCAGGTTGGATATTCTTTACGTTAACTCTTTTAATTTTATAATTTTATATAATTTTTAATATTCTACTTTTGAATTTAATTATTACACGTGTTACACATTGCAGATGGGGAAAAAAACTAGCTCTTTCAAGTTTGAGGAAGAGGATGAAGACGGAGAAAAAATGATTGAAAGTTAGAGGAGATTTATTTAAAATTTTACATATGACATCCTCAGAATGGTTGATTGATAGAAAAGAAATTTTTTTGGATTGCATTCATTGCGGTTAATGTTTTTGAACAATATACTTTTTATATCTTTATTTTTTAACTTGCGTTAAGTTATTTTTTTATATCTAGTATATTCATTACATAAGTCAAATTTAGGTTAAATAATTTTAATTTTAACTATAGCATAATATATTAGTTCTATTACCGTGATTTGCAATCATGGACAAATTTTTTTTACCTCAGACAGGAGGGGATTACCGTGCTTCGAAAGGTGAAGTGAGTTATTAGAATTTTCTAATTATTTGCGGATATGAGTGATTGACATACGACAAAATTGAGGTGAACTTCGATAAGCCCGTGCTAAAATACTAGCGAGTTATTAATTTTGGAAAAATGTTAGGGTTATTTTGATATTGGTCCCCCAAATCTTTGAGACTGCTCTCAAGCCGCTCTAAATCTTTAATATTTCAATATTAGCCCCTTAAATCTTTGAAATTGATCCTAGGTCCCCAAAATCTTATCAATATATTGACTTAAGCCCCCCAGATAAAATCTGGTTGAAATGGGGGAATATTCTATTTACTTTATTTTTCCTATGATTTACCAATTATATCCCTCATACACAAACCCAAACCCATTAACCATCTTAACCTATACCCGTTACGTTCCCTAAATCCGTTTAATAAAAATCCTAATCCAAACCCAGTTTTCACTTCATCTTCTCTGACATCTTCTCCATCATCTTCCCCAATGACTCTTTTCAACTCTAATCCCAAATTTACAGCAGATAGATTCCCATTGAGAAAGACATTAGAGAATACATTAGAGAAGGATGCAGTAAAAATGAGTTTGGGTTAGAATTTTATTTAACAGATTGGGAGAGCTTAGCGGGCATAAGTTGAAGTAGTTAATAAAGTTTGAGCCTGTGTCTGAGGGGTATAATTGGCAACATGGCAATAGCCCTTTCTCCGAGGAGAAAAAGAAAGAAAAAAAAGACTAAAATATTAAAAGCAAGGATCCTACACAAATTATATTTCTTGGACCAAGTCAGGCTCACAAAGGCCCCAGACAATCCACCACCAAGCAAGGAAAAAAAGCCCTTAAACCTCTTCAAAACCACATCCTTCAAAAAACTCTTCTCCTCCCTCAAGATCAAAAACCCTTCGAACATCTAAATGAGCAGCAGCAGCAGCTGGCGATCGCTCCTGTTGCGGATCGGCGACAAGTGTCCCGAGTACGGCGGATCCGTCGACTTCAAAGAACACATCGTGACTCACTTCCCCGTTCTCAATTTCAGAAACCCTAGAAAGTTTCTCTTATTTCTTGAATTGCATCGCGAACCCTAATGTGACTTGTCTGCATCTCAGGATACGTGCTATAATGTGCTGTTGCGCGAGTGGGAGAATTCTAAAGATGACATCTTTGAGGTAAATTCGGACTGTATGGAATAATTTTCATTTGATTTCCATTTCATACATTATTGTATACAATACTTTAAAGTTTCTTCCTTTTGCTGCAAGTTGATAGCTTGGGAGATTTAGGTGTTTGTTCTTCTATAATTAAGGCAATTTGTGCATTATCAAGGTGTAGCTATATCGCAGATTTTTTTTTATATTTATAAAAATGAAGTCCTTTTGTTTTCACTTGCATCTAACTAAAATATTATCATCTGTACTTGCAGTTTAATTCTAGCACCATTAACTTGCAAACTACTTAGCAAATAAAGAGCTGTGTGCACTATACATGAATTTTGCAAATTGTTGGTCATTCACTGTAGAGCTACTGAGGTTTTATGTGGCAACGTTAGTGTTAGCGTCCAAGTTCTATATATTTTTCTTATTCTAGCTTTTAGTTCATGCATAATTTTCTTTTGCAAGTCAGTGTGTAGTGGAGGAGAATCTAGTTTATACAGTTAGATTTGTATAAGCACTAATTTATCAATTGCTTCCTGTTCTCTTGGAAGGTGAGAAGTACCTAGATATAGTAATCATTTACTTATACAAATATGATGAAATGCTACATTATTAGGCGTTCGTTTTAACTTATAGTTGTGTTCTTCTGTGGGGTAATGCTACCTTGGAGATTACTACTAACTTTTTTTTATTCTGTGGTTGGCATTTTATGCTAAAGATGTGAGATTCTTGATTTTACCTGACTTATGTACTTTATTTTGAACAGCTTCTTCTTCAATGTGCAGAGCAGCTGCCCCACAAGGCTCCTTTCTACGGCGTATTGGTATGAAACGACATGTCTGGTTTTGTCTTCCATGTTTTGCAGTTCATGTAGCATAACTAGTTTCTGTCAACTACAAGCACAGTATGGAGTTCTCTTACTGATCTTGTGTTCATAATACACACTGATGAATGACTGTTGTAGTTTTAATTCTATGGATTATGTCACTTGTGTGCTTCCTGCTGAACATTAGTTCAGTAGTATTTAGTTTTGCATTCATTACGTCCCTCGATGTTTGTAACAATTAAGCACCGGCACATATATAGGATGTGTGGATTATGGACATGAGCTGTGCAGGGCATCAAGATACTTTGCATCTTAAAAGTCCTAGAATACAAATAAGTCATGAGCATAACAGCGGAAACTTATGTGTGTGTGTGATGATATAAATCCTAGAATATTCGAATATAACACGGAAAGGGAAACACCATAATTTTCTTTTAAAACTTTGTTGGCAATGACCAATACCATAGTCTACACTTAATTTAATTTAATTTATGGCGCCCTGATGAAACTTGAATTTTTTCAGCTCCTTAATCTTTTCATGGAATAGCTTAATCCTTGTAACACCTTACATGCAAAAAGTTCTATATTGTCATGTGATATAAGCTAGGTTACATGGACACTTCATCTTGGCTCCAATATCCGTGTCCGTGTCGGACACTCCTTGGACACTTCTTGAGTACATACATATATTTATGCAGACATGTGTCCAATTTACAGTACATGTTTTCGTTTAAAACACTTGTGGTACGCTTGTTGGACGTATATCTTACACTTCACATCGAATTTTTGCAACTTGTTGGACTCAGATCAGGAACATTTCAGCCCATGTCATGTTCATAAGTATGATTTTAAACGATGATTTGAATATTTAGTCCAAAAGTGAGCAGTTTTTCAATTTATAATCTACTCAATAAAAGAAACATAAATAAGTTTTATGGACTTTAGTTCTCATAATATGTAATAAAAATTTAATATCAATTTCATATATATTATTAATTTCAATAATTATATATATAGCCGTGTCCCTGTATCCTACATTTTACAAAATTGCCATGTCCTGTATCCGCATCTGCGTCCGTGTCCGCACCCGCATCTATACCCGTGCAATATAGGATGTAAGCATTATTCAATTTTGTAATAAACGTAATCAAATATGGAAGCTAAAAGTCAACTCTTTGCGTCAAGGTATCAAACAAAAATCATAAATGCATCCAACAAAATTTGAGTTAGTGCTTAGAATTTATAAACTCTATCATTATTGGGGCAAGCAGTAAGTACCAAGGAGGGTCCAACAAATGTCAGTTATATTGGGACTAAATGCTAGCATGTAAACTACATTTAAGGTAACTTTATCATGGACTCGTTCGTGCAGAATATGTATTTCTGTAACAGATAGGAGTGTAAAAAGGATAAATTTTTGTACTGTTATATCTATTTTTAGCTCATTTCATGCTCACTCTCTGTCACATTTTCTAGAATTCCCTTATTTTGTTCTTAAAATTTCACTTTGAACATCTTAGCTACAATTTAGGATTTTCTTCCCGTTTTGATCTTTGGCTTCTATCACTTCTTTGTGATGAGTGGCATTCCTAGAATACATGTCTGGCCTCAGTTTACACTTGTATCTCTGTTAGAAGAGTTATTTTGCTTGCTCTTTGTTTGCACGAGCATAAGCCACACAGCCCTACTAGGCTGATTCTTCAATATGCTTCCTTGTATCATTGCCACTGTCAAATTCTTCTCGTCCATTGCTTCCTCAGCCATGATTGTATGATGCTAATGGTTGCAGTGGATTGATCTCTTAAGTCTTATCATTGGGGAAAGGAAATGGATTCCTACCTAGAATTTTAGAAAGATATCACTAGCTGATTTATTCCATATTTTAATTTCTAATCTAACGTTAATAACTAAAGTATAGTAATTGGCGGTTTACTTTCAGAACATTTGAAGAGCTCCATTATTTCTCAAGGAATTTTATTTATTGCACTATCCAATAGGAGTTGAGAACCCTAATAGATGCAGTCTAGCACAAGTTAAATTCATTGATAAATTGTCTTGATCACAAGTAATAGCATGAATTGGATGTGTATCTTTATGGTTTTGAATTCATGAATTGCTTGGATGCCTAAATTTCCATGTAACTGTCAAAGACCTTAGTGTTGAAGCTCTAGATGGAGAAATTTTCTGCTATTTTTGAAACATACTGATACCATGATGGTTTAGGCGAGATGGATGAAAGGGAAATATGTGGCAATGAGGATAGGATGTCGATCACTCTAGGGATATAGAAACACCACCATAGAATAAATGATGGTAATTGGGGTTAGCCTACTACTATAGATATATAAATTCACCACCCTAGACTCTAGAGAATATGACATTCATCACTCCAAGGACCCCTTCTTAGAGATACCGAAGAACATTTACAATCAATGGAATTCACCAAAGTATTTTAGAACAATGGAAAACAAATAGAGTTTAACTCAAATCAAATGTCTGCCATTTTCATTAGACAAGTAGAATGAAACGACCCTTCAAGCATTCGGATTATAGAAAACTGAAAAGACTCAGCATAGAAAACATAAAAGGCAATTTTGACTATATAGAAACTGAGTATATCCTAGGAAGCATAAAATTCCAGATTGCCAATCTCTTAGAATTCTGCATGCAGTCTGAAAATAACCCCTGAACTTCTAATGCTTCTGCATCACATGCTTAGATTCTTTATTATCAGTTCCTAAAACACACATTGCAATGTAGTGTAACTTGTTAGACTTGTCATTTCCTGGTAGAACGCGAGATTCCCACTATATTCTATGAAACAATTCCAAAAACATTCCATATTTCATGTTAATAAATGCCCAAGCGTCATCACTGTGTTAATATTGCTTGATTTACATTGTTGGCCCATAATCCTTGTAAGTTAGGAATAATAACTTATTATTTTGAGTGTTGTTATCTCATGATGTATAATCCTAATGATCTAGAAGCAACTTTACGTTGTAACTTAGGTTAACTTTGGTTATATTCAATACGAAATCTTATTTCTGGGATGCTATTGAGAAATAGCCCTTATGTTTTCTAGCTCTTAGCTTGATTCTTAGCTTAATTATGTTGCATCTGCCTTGGTTATATATTAATATAAATATGCGGTTGTTATGTGCAGGTTGGCTTAATTAATTTGGAAAATGAGAACTTTGCTAAACAAGTTGTAGATATTACCCACTCAAGGTTCCAGGTAAAACATTACTCTTGATTTTTTTATTTTGTTAATAACACCTTTCAGTCTAATGATCTCTTGACCCGCCTTCCTTTTACAAGAGAACACTACTCTTGATTTTGTTTATTTTCTCAACAAGATCTTGTTTGTAACCTTCATTTTACATTATAGCTTTGAATGAATATAATTCAATAGATCAGCTTTTAAAGCATTCTTATTTTATGAGTTAGGCTTAGGGTTTAGAAAGTATTCTTAGTGTTTGTTAAATATATGATACAACAAAGGGATTTTTCTGAAATCAAAGGAGTAAGTAGAAACAAAATATTTATTATATTTCCAATTCATTACCAAGCTTTCATTGAGCACCTTACTGGGTCAAACACAAGTCTTGCTGTGCTTAGCTTTGCCCAAATTTATTCAATGTTTAAATGAGCATCAGTTACCAATCAAGTCGATCCCGAGTTGTGCCTTGGACTTCCAAAGCCCAGCTATGGCTGGCTTTTAGTTTGAGCATTTTTCTTCAATACTGAAAGTCTGAAATGTTGGAAGTGAAGTATATGAGGTATCTAAATAATTCTTTAATCATAGAGGTCATCTACTCGTTTAGCATTTTCTCTTAGAAGTTTGTCTGAGACGGTCCTTTTTGTGGACCTGAGTAACTCAATCCGTAGAAAGAATCCATCCTGTGGGTGCCCTTTCTGACTAGGTTCCCAAAGTTACAATTTCATGCTAGTTAGCAAACGCAAGTTATAATGGATCAAACATGTACTTGATTTTGGTGTACTTGTTCTTGTTCATATTCTCACTTGGTCTTGTATTGGGTGGTGGAGGATTATGAGGCCCCACTCACTAAGACATGTATCTCAAACTGAATCTTGTTCCTGTTTGGTCATAAATAGCATGCCCAATATATCATGGTGCCTATCATGCATACCCCTAGGGCCAAGTCTCAAGTAAACATGCCACTCAGCATGTAAACCATATCAAAGAAGGTGGGATTCACCTACTGTTTGCCTTCAGGCGTAAATAAAACAAGAACTAGAGCAGTTGGTCTCCCTTTTATATTGAATTAATGGATATGGAGGTCTAAAAGGCAGCATGAAAAGATAGCTGTTTAAACAATTAGTAAGTTTCTTTCAATCCATTAATGGGCTTTGATCACATGTTTCTGTTTGTTGCATTTTCAGGATGCATTATATTCTGGAAATTGTAATAGGATTCGCATACTGTTGCGGTTTCTAACAGTGCTGGTAAGTTTGTGCAAGAGAAGTAGTCATTGGTGTTTTTTCCTATTTGGTTATTTAACAGTTATTGCATGATTTATAAGTTTATAACCAACGGAGCTGTTATGCATCTCACGGTTAAAGCAATTATGTTTCTAAATTAATTTTAATGTGATATGAATATGTTTCTAAATTAATCTTAATGTGATATGAAACTATGTTGCTCTGAGGTCTTTGGTGAAGAGGGGTGTCCTAGATTAGTATTTTTTCTATCGTACAAACTTCATGATTCTGGTGCAACTGTCATTAAATGATTTGTTTAACTTTACGCTGCTGGTATGCTACCTATTCTTTGCACTGATGCTCCTCCCCTTATTTATATCAATGTTGAAAATAACGAAAACGGGTTATGCTTGACCTCCTATTAAAGGTTAGGAAAAAAAGTAGAAAAACGTAACGCATAACATATGTTATATTGTTTATTAATTATTTAGATATTTTATAAATACTAAAAATTCGTAATAACTTAATACTTAGAATCATCAAAATTTTCAAACATAACATCGCAATTATCAAATATAAAAATATAGTATCACGATTTCTTAACAAAACAAAAGCTAATCATATATGACTAACAACCATTCCAAAAAATATTATTAAATGATCAAATACGTTAACGTCATCAGGTTTAAGGCAATCAAAATAAGTCTAAAATAAACCAAACACTTTCAACTCTCGAGTTGTTAACTTTACAAAAATATTCTAATTCCTAATTAAGTTCACTACATCAACTAAACTAAATATGATTATGTAACAACAATAAGAAAGTTTGCATATACAGAGATTGTGTGCAAACTTAATTTCACAAAATATCTAGTATTAGTTGAAAACTAAAACCTAATCAAAATCAAGTAATAACTGAAATTAATCTTACCAACACAATTAACCCATTAATTAATCTCTGTACTCTAATTCTATGACAGATCCTGAAAAATGATATTAAAAGGTAAAGTAATGGAGCAACAAGTTTGATATGATTTAGGGTAAATAGGTAATATAAAAGATTGAAATTTGGAAGATAATTTCAGAATCACTATTTATTTAAAGGATATAAACTGAGATGTGTAATACACCATTGAAAAATGAAAAGTTCACTTTATCGGAGCCGCAGAAGCTGCTGATAGCAGGAGGAGTTTCAGAGGAAGCAAGGAATTAGGGTTGGGTTGGAGGAGGTGAAGAGATCGCATATTCGTAGGAAGAGAATAGGGTGATCGGGACTAAAAGGAGTAGAGTTTAACTATTTGGATGGTGGAGATGCATTCTCTTGTCCTAATCAAAGATGCAATTTAACCTAAAAAACTCATGTTAACTGTTTATATAATGCACATTTAACGCAATATAATGTGTTTTTTTTGGGTTGAATAGTTTTAGCGTTAAATGTGTGTGTTACATAACAAGAGAGCACCGTTAAGTTGCAAAACGGGTTAGAACTGGTTATATAACGGGGTTTTTCAACACTGGTTTATTTGTATGCTCATATGTGCCGTGGTTTGCTAGTGTATACATATTTATCCCAATAAAGAAACTATGAAGCCTGTCTTGATATATAGTAATTATGGTGCCTTTTTATATTTTATTTATGTGATTTTTTCTTTTTCAGTATCATCTCCCTAGTTTCATCTAAAAGAAACATGGTTATAATGTTTAAAGCTAATTATTTAGTGAGTCATTTTAAATAAGAGAACATGCTAACTTGCTAAGGGATAAAGAAAACCTGGTGGTAATGGAGATTTTTCTGACCATCAACATGACCAGAACACATGCTCACCATCATCATTTAGGCCATTCCACGGAAATGTAGCCGGAATGGAACACAGTACTTCATGAAATTTGATAAATTTGATGTCTCTCTGCCATCGTAGGGGCAATCTTATAGGTGCAATAAAATCCTGAACTAGTGAACACGGAGACTTTGACCAGATGAGTGATATTATCATAAATCTTGGAAGGTTGGATTCAAAAGCCTGCACTACCAGTCGTGCAAGGGAAGCTAATGGAACAAAGAGCTCCCTTTCTAATTTCTTCTTGAATAAGAACATTTTTCCTAGAAGGAAAAAAGTTGATAACCTTGCTACAACTTTCAAGCACACGTGAACCAAGAAACCAGCTTCAAGACATGCCTTGCCTTAACATATCAATTTTTGGATACATTTGGAAACATGATATAATATATATTCTTTTCTTATAGCTAGTTTGAAGTTTTATTCAATTAGATGATTCCTGATTTTGTACTCTTATAAATGAAAAAATTGTAAATTATTTCCATTTATTAAACTATGAAACACAAACATTAACAGGTCAGAGATACGATATGACACGTACCTTTTGACATGACAGCTTTGGAAGAAGAACAAAGACAACAGTGAACTGTCTTATGCATAACACACAAAACAATTATTCATTAAGAGTGTTTACGGTATGTTTTCTCCAAACATGAAAGAAAACAAAACAACATCTTAATTGATTAACATATGTCTAATTCTAAATCAAATAAAGATATGAATGGCCAGTCTAATATCCAAGCTAATACAAGCCCACAAGAAAGAGTGCAAACAGATCAGATATAGTATAACACATACCATATCCATATTCATTAACTAATTACGAACACGGATTCAAATACAAATAGGTTTTGGCAAGGAAAACTCATAATCCATATTCGTCAAAATTGAATATGGATACAATCTACAGACCAATGTATGCATACAAAATGGTTATCACGGACACAGATAAGATACTGAAAATATATAGGTCATGTGATACAAATACAATCATACAATGTATCTTCAAATAAAATAAATTTCTCAAATGAGAGTCCATTAATATGTTCTACATATCTGAGAAGCTAAGATTATATCTTTGGGTCATCGAAATTGACCTTAAATCCATTAGTCAAAGGATCAACAACTCTTTATGTTTATTTTTAAGCCACATATGACTTGGACATTATTTAAACTCTACGATTAAAATTTTAACAGCTTCAACACATGTTTATCAGATTCTTTTAAAAATAATCTGTATCCAGCTTGTCCAATACTGAAGATTCTGTTTTTCTGAGAATGCATGAAATAGAGACATGCATACTTTAAGCTAATATACCTGTATCTTGGTGTAAAGGAGGGGGGGGGGGGGGGGGTCTCTTTTTTCCAAAATCAGCTCTATTGTCATATATATAAGATGATTTTAAAGGCAACATGATGTACAGGATCACCCATGGGCACACATGATTTTCTGAAATATATGCTAGATGAGGTATTAAACCTATTTATACTGTTCTCGGATAAAATACTACTAAGAGTGTGATGCTTTACGATGTAGTATTTTGGAACAGTCCTTGTTGGACTGAACTTGTCAATGATTCTAAGAACACAGTGCTAATGGGTTGTGTGATCTATCAGCTTGGCAGTAGATGAAGTTAATGCATCGTACCTCATGGTGATCTAAACTCACATCAATTAGAGTCCAATGGTGGGTTAAAAGACCGAACATGTTCAGGCACTTGTTTTCCACTCATGGTTTCTATATATAACCATCCTTATTTGAAATTTATTCTTGGGAAGTTATTTGGCAATCCACCAGTCTATTTTGTTCTTTTAAGAGACATTCACTTTATTAATTTTATGGGGCAATGTTGTTAAAGGGCTGTTTGGTTCATGTTTTTTGGGTGGTAAAAGAGGGGAAAGCTGCCAAAAATGTCAGCTTTTTGGCAGCTTTCCCCCAAAATCTGCTTTTTAAGAGCTGATTTTGGGGGAAAGCTGCCAAAAAGCTGACATTTTTGACAGCTTTCCCCTCTTTTACCACCCAAAAAACATTAACCAAACAGCCCCTAAGTGTTAAGCTATTATTTTAATAATATTATTCTTCTGTGTGGCATATTAAGTTTATTTGGTTTAAGATGATTTTTTTGTGGACGCTCAACGTTGTTAGTCGTAGGGGGCTCTTTTGAATATTAGAGTGCATTGATCAATTCTTTCTTTATGCTAGATGTGCAGCAATGTTGTCCAACCAGATTCTTTAGTTGGGATCTTCGAAATTCTGTTATCTTCTGCTGCCACTACAATAGATGATGTTAACGGGAATCCTTCTTGGCAGTCACGTGCTGACTTCTATGTCACTTGTATCCTATCCTCTCTTCCATGGGGAGTTGCAGAGCTGATTGAGGTGAGGTAGTTGTTGATTAATATATCAGTTAATTTAGTTGGCTCTTCTGGTGAGTGTTCTGGACTTTGATGCTTGCATTCAAGTGCATGCTAAAAATAGTTTCCAACTGATTGAACTTCTGCTGGTTGGAAGGAATACACTGTCATGTATGTAAGTTATTTCTTTTGTTAAGCATCAGAAAGTTACACATACTATTGTGGGCATTGTGATACTCCTGATAGTTTATTTTTCAGGTGCATGATACCATATGATTTATTAGCCTACAAAATATTTTCCTCTCTACTAGCATTTATTGCACATGCAAAGGCACGTGCAATAGTACATTAAAACATAATTTTCTATTTTCTATATAAATAATGACCTAAAGTTTTTGTTAAATTCGGTACCTTAAAGTTTAAATTTATCCAAAATTACCGTAATATTCTTTTAACTTTGAGACTAAAGAATGGAGTTATTGGAGCATGAAAATTTCTAAGTTTACACATTTGCATACTTCGTTTCAAATTTATAACAATAATAATGTTGAAGTATAATTAAATTCAATTTATACAATTTTTTCATTTTTAAGATGTGATGTATTTAGTAAATTCATTTCTTATAACATGTTATTTATTGCAATTTTTATATATGTGTTAGAGAGAGGGAGAGGAAGAGGGGGAGGGAGGGGAGAGGGAGCGGAGATGTGATGGACTACTTTTAATCAAATTACTAATTTGCCTCTTTGTCTTTTGTGGGATGAAGGACAATTTCCACCCACTTTCATTTTTTGTCATGCCCTCACTATGTTTATTATATAGTAGTATTGATGTAACTGCTTGCCATCAATCCTTTAGGAGCTAATTTAGGAGGAAAGCTGCTGCAATCTTAGAACAAGACATAATTTTTTTCATGATAATCCTATGGCCATCCAGTACCGGTCAAAGAGATGATCCCCTCCAGCCTGCTTGATGTTCAAAATTTATATTTCAGAGTTTTTGAAGGGTGGGAAAATCTTTGTTCATGTTTTGATGAATTTTCCTGTTATTCATCATTACAGTGGGTGGGGGGGGGGGGTTATTTCATGATTTGATAATATTGTGATGATCTTCTTTCTCTTATAAATTGCACGACTATAGTTTTTCTTCTTTTGAACTCTTAAAACTGTAAAGTTTCCTAGGATTCTAAAGTGGGTGATGCTTAACACTCTTTAGGCTTCCATTTAAGACCTATTTATAAATTACAGTTTGCTCAGCTCCTTGAACTTGTTGTAACGTGACCACTATTTTTAGGTGGAGAAAGCTTCTTGTCTCCCATCGTGTTCGACCACTAACTCTAGCGCGTTCAAATGTTTTTAACTTTTCATATAGAAGGATACATAATATAGGGAGTTCATATTATTTAGAAGATCTCTCCTATGTGATAGGAATAAGGTTTTAAATGTCGGATGTCGGGTTCATGTCGGACGGCTGAAATCCATATCGGATAGCGGAAATCAGGGATATATCGGGGGACTTGGACTAAATATCGGATTGCCATATCGGGTGGTGCGCATATGTATAATATCATGTTCTAAATGTAATCTAAACATTCCTAAATTCAATATAAGCTTACTTTATAAATTCTATAGACTAGACATATAAAAAAGTAAATAATATATGATGTTTAGGATCACTAACCGATTGTAACTAACCGATTGTAGAAATTTGATTCTCGATTGCATCTTGAAAGCATTTGGGTGCTTGACCTACAAAATAAGAAAACATTGTTAGTAAACATAGAATACTAGCATATAAAGAATAAAACAAGTAACATATAAGATATAACATATAGAATGAAGATCACAACTTACAAGATTCATATTAAACATAAGCAAATCAAAACAAACAAATAAGTTTTTAGAGCTACAAATAGTTTATAATTGTTTAACATTCAAGAGCAAATCCATAATAACATACAAGCTAAGATAACTAGAAAGTCCAGAATCAATCTTCATCATGATCAAAAGTAAGATTATCATCCTCATCTGAATCCGTGAATAACACATCCATCTCTTCTTCCTCCTCATCTTCCAACAGCTCTTTTCCTTTCAATGAAGACGATCCCGACTTCTTCTTTCTTTTATACATTTGTAACCTTCCACTCTTTCTCTTCCTTGGATTAGCTCCCGAAATATCTCCAACTTGCCTAAAAGTTAAGCACTCTCCCGGAAATACTTCATCATCATTATTATTTACCTCCTCACCCAACAACCATTCGGTGACCATTTCCTCATCATCCTAGGTGGTTAAAGGATCTCTATCTATAACGGTTGTTTTTCAACTTTGCATTAAACTTGACAAAGACTAAGTCATGAAGTTTTTTATGAGTTAGTCTATTCCTCTACTTTGTATGAATCTACAAAAGAAAATCATGAATTAGCATAAAAAACTAATCATCAAATACTACAATACAAGCCTACAAGATGATTAAAATTTAAAAAATAATATTACCATCTCAAATGTACTCCAATTTCTTTCACAAGCTGATGAGCTAGCTGTCAAGCCCAAAATCTTCATTGCTATATTCCTTAACTCGGGAGTACCATTTCCATAAAGCCTCCACCAAGTAACTAGTCAATTCATAATTGAAAAAATTTAGTAACTTATAAATTCAAAAAAAAAGGTCAATGAATTAATTTGAATGAGAACATAAATTTACCTGGGCAATCACCCTTAGTAGCACTTCGCCTTGCAAATTGATCCCCAAATGACCCTAGGCGTTCTTGATAATTAGGTTTTTTATCTCCAATCTTTGTGAAAGTCGCATGGTCATCGGAATAGAGTCTACATACACTCCACTATGGCTTTCATGAAGCTTCCATCACCTTCAATGTCCGTGTAAGCCGGGTAATAGTAAAAAAGATTCAAAAAGTAACCCGTTTTATGTAGCGTTTCACAAAGATTCTTCTTAAATCTTGGCTCAATCGTTTTCAATATGGGATTGTACTTCTCATCATCCCCAATGGCCACTTTCAACTCCTCCATAGCCACCAACATATCCCCATATATAAATCCCATCGAACCGATTTTATCACCATCCGCTCTTCGAAGAACCTTCACTAGAGGAGTGAATACTTTGAGAACAAAGTCTATATTATCCCAAAACTTGTTGCTAGCAATTATCTTTGCAACCTACAAACATACAAATAAATCCAATCAATGAAATATAAATGATCAAATGAATAAAATGAATACAATTAAAAAATTTAATTTAAAATATATCTTTTTGCCCACTAATGTTCTTGAAAGGCTATAATCCGTCCATTGGTCAGAAATAAACATTTGCCTCATCTCTTTCTTATGATCTCTTAATAACTGTAGAGAAAGGAACGCCGTAGTAAACCTTGTAACTCCCGGTCTCACAAGATCACCCTTAGTGAACTCCCTAAATAATTAAAGATGCTTGGTGTGATTATATAAGAACACTGATACACTCCTCCCCATTAAAATGGCATTACGAATGTGTTTTATTTTAGCTATATCAGACAACATCAAATTCACTGTGTGTGCAATACAAGTCGTCCAAAATATATTTGGCATCTTCTCGACCAACAACTTAGAAGCCGTCATATTGTTTGAAGCTCCATCAATGACTATCTGTACCACATTTGCCTCTCCTATCTGATCAATAGCATTGTCTACAAAGGCACAAATATACTGAGCATCATGCTTATCGGCCGATGCATCATGTGAAGACAAAAAACAAGCTCTCCCAGTAGAATGTACAATTATGCTCGTGATGCTTCTAGACTTCCGATCACTCCATGCATCGGTCATTATCGAGCAACCATTGCCAACAAAAAGTCCTTTTAAAGTTTTCAACAATTCTTTTGTCTCAACTTCTTTTTGCAAATATGTCTCACTCAGTTCATACATGGATGGAGCTTGCAAATGACTTCCAAACAAGCCATTTGATGAAAAGAGGGAAACGTGGCGGTATAAAATGGAATGCCGGCTTCATAGAACCATTTGGAGATGTATCACAATACATCCTCCATTTTCTTCTTTTAAGCTTGACGTCCATCGTTGGTTGTTTCTCCTTTGCTACTATTTGGGCAACCTCCTCGGGAGAACGAGCGGCGAAGGAGTCCATTGGTCCAATTACCTTGTGGGAGGATTATGAGCTTCTTTGACTACTCAATGAGATGAAGTTATGCTCCTCCTCATCCTCCCCAATATGCACCTCACTCAACAAGTTATGCATTTTCATCTCCTTCTCAACCTTAGTCTTCTTTGCATTATCTAAAATTTCAGAAACTTTCGCCTTAACATCATCGGGTACTTTCACACACGACGCGCAATTTCCCCTCTTTCCGACTAGGTGTTGTTTGAATCGGCTAATCCCGTCATTGAGAATTTGAGTGCAATATTTGCATTTAACTTTATTTGTATCGGAACCAATTCTCTCCCCATATAGCCAACGTGAATCTTTACCGTCCGTTTTTTGTGTTGTTGATGGTTTAGTAGATCCTTGTCCTTCGGATGACATGATTCTACAATAAGTAACAATACAACAAATATGAAGTTAGACAACCAATTATATTTACATATTTAAATTGACAAATTACATAACTATGCATTATTTAAAGCTTATTAAAATAACAAATTAAATAATTTTAATTTAGTGTTTGGATACCAAGGCGATTTTTTTTGTAGTGTTTTTTAGAAAAACACCATGCCAAGGTGTTTCTTTTTCAAAAGTGTTTTGAAAATACCATTGTTAGTTACTGTTATATAGCGGCGGCGGCCGACGGGCGGCGGTGGCCGGTGGGCGGTCGCGGGTGGCGGTGGCCGGGCTGCAGGCTGCGGCGACGGCCGGCTAACGGGTGACGACGACGACCAGTGGGTGGTCGCGGGGGGCGGCGGCGGCCGGGCGGCCGCGAGCAAGCAGGCGGCGGCAGCGGGGGG
>BQKN01046794.1:0-15622 GCA_022839385.1 Asparagus kiusianus | reverse complement strand
ATATAAGGCATTAAAATGTGACTATGAAAAACATGAAAGACTCACATTAAAAAAGGCTATGAGAATACATAATGATATATCATTATGAAAGAGGTGTCTCAAAGCAACGGTTTAAAACCAAAACCTAATCAAAAAGAAATTTAAGAAATCAAGAGAATGAAAAACATGAGAATCATGAAAATAATATTTTCAAATGAAAATGAATCATGAGAACCATGAAAATCATGACAATCGTGGAAATCTAAATGAAAAACAAATTGCTCATATGAAATCATAAATCAAATAAAATCATATAAAAACAAACCAATATCAATTTTCAAATAACAAGGCAAGAAAGGCAACCATATCAAGTTCTTTAGCTTGTTTCAACCCATATAAAGATTTTAGTACCCGGTAAACATGATTTGGGAAATAAACACCTAATAAATCCGGGAGTTGCTCAAACACAAACCTCTTTATGACAATCAAAGCCAAAAGAATGAAAATAAAATTATTTACTTAAAAATTTTTAAAAACATGTTTTTCAAAAACCAAGAAGTGAAAAATAAAAATGCTAAGAATTTTGGTTTAAAATCAAAAAGGTTTTGACACCCAAATACTTTTGGTGCCCAAAGAATTAGGAATATGACCCCTACCATTTAAGCTCAAACCCCTAGGGTAATGATCCCGTTTAGGCGCATATGGTGCACTAACACGGTCAAAACAAAAATTATACAAATAACCTTTCTGGTTATAATACGTGCAATGAAAAGGCTTAAATGATTTGTGTTGACCAAGTGTGCATGCACGGGAATCATTTGTAAATAAAGATTATCTTTTAAATTCATTTTTCAAATGAGAAATATTTTTTAAATCAAAGCAAAATTTGGCCAAATGACCAAATCTACCACGATAATCACACGTAAACACATTAGCATGCTTGTGATGAGCAATAGGTACATGTAAATGTGTGTGTGATGAAAAAACTTGATGAGATGCACAAGGTGCATTAATATTCTTGTATTTGTGTGCATCATAGCAAAATTTAGCTAAATGGCCTTTACGGCCGTAAATAGAGCACTTGTAAACTTTGATATATATATGTGTGCATGATGTATGGGATGTTTAGATGTAGTAGCATTAGACTTAGCACACATATTCATAAGCTTCTTGTGATTATCAATGCATGTATTAAGAGTTGAATCTAAAGATAAAACACAATTTTTAATAGCATTCAACTCATCAGTAGGCACATATTCATTAACATTAGAAGTAGAGCAAACATGATTATTCTTAAAAGAATCAAATTCATTTCTAATTGTTTCTGCCTCTAGCATGGCATCAATCTTAGCATGAGATAAGCTAGCAAGAGATGAGTTTAATTTTTTATTTTCCAAACTTAACATAACATTGTTTTCTTTAAATATCATATTTTTTTAATAATATCAAATTTGGAAGCTAGCAACTCATGATCGTATTTTAAATTAACATTCTTGCTTTTTAAATCAATAAAATTATGGTGCAATTTCTTATAGGCATTCATTAATTTTTCATATGCACATGCGAGTTCACTAATAGATAATTCATTTTCGGATTCCGAATCACATACCACGCTAAGGCTATCACCTAGTGGCCATGTGTATGATGCTCCACTATCACTTGAAGTCGATTCTGTCACAACGCGTCGAATCTCCTCCAAGTCTCCTTGATGTGCTTCAAAAAGTTTCCATATTGTGTAAGCACTATCAAAATGAGCATATTCGTTAGAAATACATGGTTCAGAGGCATTAAACAAAAATTCTATTACTAACTTATTCATTTATAAACATCATTTTACATGATTGATCCTCTTGGATTTCTCTAAAGTGGGCACAATATAAGCACTATCAATAACTTCCAATAAATCGATATTTTTAGATTTAACAAATATTTTAAATCTAAAGCACCATTGAGCATAAGGAAAATTTTTGTATTTTAGAACAATATTAACGTCATAGCCTAAACATGGTGCAACATGCATATCCATAATTGAAAAATATGCAAGCAAGATACAAATAATCTCAAAACTAGATTAACACAAATATGAGAACAAGAGACTTTGACTCTAGGTGATTAAGCCTCTAATCAAGAGCAACAAGCTTTGATACCAATTGAAAGTATCATAGAGGGTGGGGGTGAATAGGGTAAATACTAATCTAATCTGATATTAATGCTAATTTAAAACTAATTAACAAATATCCTAGAAAAAATGATATGCAACAATATATATATATATATATATATATATATATATATATATATATATATATATGCAAGGATAAACAATATAAATAAGGGTGAAATAAACAAGATGCAAATGTGATAGGGTAATATAAATAATGAGCAATGCATAATGGTGATATAGAATGAGACAAATGATAAGCACAAATAATAACATCAAGGCAAACTCAAACACACGAAAATGATCACGGAGTTTGGTCCTTCCGACCTACGTCTCCGCTTCCCACTCCCGGAGAAAAATCCACTATCACAACCTGGTTTTCGACCCTCACCCGAAAAACATTTACACCTCACAATATCGGTTTTTTACGCTCATCGATCAACGTTCATAATCACTCATAATGTAATCACACAACCTACAACCTCAAGTATTTATCCTCACGTATTGCCTCCCTCAAGTGCCCGGATTTACTACCTCTCCCTAGGCTTTACTACTGTGACACCTCTATTTTCATACATGATTGTAGTCCAAGATAAACTCAGAGATGTTAAACCTGTCATGCACCCATACTATGTAACAACATGTTTTACCAATCACAGCAATATTCTCTAGTGGAATCAAAATAAAGTATATGTACAAAATAGGCAAAAGAAAAGAAATAACTACTATAGACATGATATAGAAAGAAGTATTTCATAAATAAACCATGTCTCAATGAATAACCTAGAATACATCTGATATCTAAAATGAATAAATATATCTCAATAAGAAACAACTGAAAATCGTACTAAAGCACACTGCCTTTACACTATGAACTAAACTCTAAGGTCTGAACAAAAATATAAAACTACAGTGGAGCCTCTAATAAATCTCATGTGATGGTGACTATACAAGAACTACGTCATCCTACGACTCTCAGATACTCTGAATTACCTGAAAGAATATTAGAAGAAAAAGAGCAACAACAAGAGCGTCAGAGCGCTACAACAAGATCACCTCTATCCATCCCTAGGGGAAGGACTGCTATATGGAGTAGAGACTTTATCTATTAAGCATAGTCTACCTAGATCATTTTTCCCTGTATCTAATAGAATTAATATTTAGACATCTACAATACAAGACATAGTACATCGAGCGAAATAATCCAAACAAGAAAACCCTCATGTATATATCATATCTCCCGAATTGTTAACATCTAAACATTAATACCAAACTAAAGATAAACAATCTAAATAAAATCAATAATTAGAAATCCACAACACGGGACTAGTATATCGAGCGAAATAATCCAAACAAGAAAACTCTCATGTATATATCATATGTCTCAAATTGTGAATCACTAATTATTGATCCCAACTAAGAAAATAAAGAAAAGCAGTAAATGAAAGTAAGACATCAATATATCATATTCATAATATCTTCCAATGTTATCGGAAAGATAGAATGAATACTAGCACAAATCCTGTGTACTTTCAAATGTAAAGTACTCTGGGTCATATATTTCAGCAGTGAGTCAAAAACATAACTGACATCTACCAACGACTCAGGCTATCATTTAACTATCTCAATGCAACTCCATGCAAGATTCTGATTCATTGCATCATCATGCAGGACGGACTACCCGGTCTGTATCCTAACAGTGTACACGACTCATTAGTCTCATCGCATCTCTGTACGTAACACGAGTACGGGACGGACTACCAAGTATGCATCCTAGAAATACGGCTCAAAAGCCTCATTGCACCCTAGTATGGGATGAACTGCTAGATAAAGCATCCTACAACCGACTCAATAACATGTACTACCCCCGTAGTACTAAAATAAGCTCATCTACAATATCCAGAAGGTGTGTGTATAATATATACTAAACTCTTTCTCAAAGTAATCGGGTCAAAACCCATCATAATTCCTTTTAGCATACCCATGTGTGTGCTACTACACTATTCATGAATTTACGTATAAAGAAGTGCGGCTCAAAACCCGCAAACATATCTCAAACATATACAAAACAAAAATTTAGGCAACAACCTTAGTAGTCGATTACTAGGCTTAGTAGTCGACTACATTGAGTCCATCCAGGTTCTGTAATAAAATATATCAGTATCAGTAGTCAACTATTAAGATTATTAGTCGACTACTTTGCAAACACATAGTTTCTGTTACACTCAACTGGGCACGAGTAGCCGACTACTAAGCTTAGTAGTCGACTACTCTATCAAGACACGCATTCTTTCGTGCAGAAATAATGCTTATGTTAATTGTACATATCATGACATTAAAACAAGATTTTATACTTAGCATATGCAACAGGAATTATCTAAATCATCAAATTAAATTATTATATCTTCCAAATTAGGGTTTAACATCCTTATTAAATAATTTCTTCAATTATCTCATATGTAAACAAAGTGATTATCAACACATGATAAAAACTACTCATGAACAGAGGAAAAATTTATTTAAACATATTTATCATACTTAGGTATCACAAACTTACAGTTTAAGCATGATTAATTAACATGAAAACTCAAAGAAACATTCACATAATATATCAATTATTTTAAATCAGCATATCTGCAGTTTTCTACAGAACATATCATTAGTAAATTGAGCATATCTTTCTCTAGACAAACTTTTTTTATGAATAGTTTTCTGTTTTGGAAACTATATCCACATAGTTATCAATTGGAATTGGTTTGGTTCAGTTTGGAGTTTATATGATATCTCAGATTTTCAGTTAAAGGTTACACACATGCAGTAGTTTTCTACAGAATATATCATTAGTAAATTGAGTATATCTTTCTCTATAAAAACTCTTTATTAGAATGGTTTTCTGTTTTGGAAAATAGGTTCACATAGCTTTCATTTGACACTGGTTTTTTTAGTTTGGAGTTTATATGATATCTCAAATTTCTAGTTAAATGTTATACACATGCAACATTTTTCTACAATCTATGATAAAAACAAAAACTAAACCTCTTTACAATTCAATTAGACAACAAATTAGGGTTAATATATGAGTTAAACATAATTATAAAGTTTTAAAAAATAAAAATTTAATTACTCCTAATAATCATGATCTCGATACTATCATAAACAATTAGAAAAAACTAATGATCTAGCATTGGGTTAAGATTTATCATCAAAAATCTCATCTTTTTCATATTAGGTTAAGCCTTAAGCATGAAAACATTGATTAAACACTTTTATAATTATTAAACATTATGGGGATGAGTTTGGATGCAGATGATCTTGACTTATCACGTGTGCAAGCCTCTGAAACTGATGTGAAACAGCTCCTCGTCACCCAACGTCGTAGATCTCGTCTTTTTCTCGCTTCTCGCCTCACAAGACACACCCAAAATCTTAACTTTAGGACTAGGGTTTGAGAGGGAGGAAGAGGGGCTGCTAGGGTTTGAAACTCTGAGGAAAAGATGATAATTTTTGTGAAAACACATGTATATATATATATATATATATATATATATGCAAATCCGAAATAAAACCGTTTGACCCGAACCAAGAAACCTAGTCTGACTAGGGAAATAACGTTTGGTATTTTGGCTGTAACTTTCTAGTCTGACTAGGAAAATAACCTTTGATATTTTAGCTATAACTTTCTCATCCGACCTCAAGTGCTAGTATCATCATTCTAGTATTAAGCATAAACATAGCCATACGAATAACCATAAATCATAAACAAATCATACTAAATTTTTAATTTACCTATTCAAACATATGTGGGTAGTCGCAACGCATATCCTCCTCACGCTCCCATGAAGTCTTCTCAGTTCCTCTCCGGTTCCACTGAAATTTAACTAAGGGTATCACCTTATTTCTAAGCTTCTTGTCCTCCTTGGTAAGAATGCATACTGGAATCTTAATCATAGTCAAATCACCATGAATCTCGACCTCCGGTGCATCCAACACTTGCTTCTCCTTCTCGTCACGTAGATGCTTCTTAAGCATAGAAACATGGAAAACATCGTGTATACTCGACATCGAGAACGGACCAATGTACCTCGAGGCAAGCTTGCCCCATCTACCAAAACGCTGTACACCCTTCATTAGTGATACTTTTAACAAAACATAATCCCCAATCTAAAATTCTAATGGTTGTTGCTTCCGGTCTACATAACTTTTCTGACGATTTTGTGCTACAAGAATACACTCTCGAATGACTGCTACCTTCTTCGTAGTCTGTCTAACAAGCTCCGGTCCAAACAATATACTATCTTCTGGTTCTGCCCAACAAATAGGTGATCCGCAAGGCCTCCCATATAATGCTTCATACGGTGCCATGCCAATAGTCCATTGATAGCTATTATTATAGGCAAACTCAATCAACGAAATGTGGTCCTCCCAACTACCCAAAAAATCAACAACACACACCCTCAACATTTTCTCCAATATTTGGTTCACTCTCTCTATCTGTCCATCCGTTTGCGGGTGGAATACACTAGAGTAAGATAACTGGCTACCAAAAACGTTCTAGAAGCTTCTACAGAAATGTGTTGACTTCGTCAAAACCGAATCACTATTAACCAAACTGAATCGTTCCACTTCTTCGATCTCGGCAATCCTACAATAAAGTCCATAGAAATATCTGTTTATTTTCTCTTCGGAATGGGTAAAGGCTGTAGGGTTCCTGCTAGCCTCTGACGTTCTGCCTTCACTTGCTGGTAGGTGAAACACTTACCACATACTTTGCAATCTCACCATGTATGTCGCCCCATCAAAAGTATCTATTTAGGTTCTTGTACATTTTCATTATGCTTGGATGCACTATGTACCTAGTACGATGCGCCTTATTGAATAAGTTTCTTCTTCAGTTGTGGATTTTCCGGCATCACTAAACGGCCTTTTATTCAAAGTCCCCCATCTGCTCTAACGGTCCAATCAGCCTTGGGCTCTTTAAAAATCTCCCCTTTCGGTTTAAATTCAATTGTCTTCTAGCTGAGCTCTAACCACTTTATCACTCTAAGATGCTTGCACGGACAAAGCTCCAAAAAATACGTTGTTCCTGCCTATCTCTGATCTAAAGTCGAACTGGTTAAGTGTGTGGGGATCTCGATACAACGAACACCTCAAAGCTAAAATCCGATGACGAAGCTTCCTGCTCAAAGCATCTGTTACGACGTTCGCCTTCTTCGGATAGTACTGAATCGTGAACTCGTAATCCTTAATAAGTTCAACTTGTCTCCACTGTCTCTAATTTACCTCTTTCTGAGAGAAGAGATACTTCAAACTCTGATGATGTATGAATAATTCGAATTGCACTCCATATAGGTAATGTCTCCATATCTTCAGTGCAAAAACTACCGCAGTTAGTTCCAAGTCACGTGTGGGATAATTTTTCTCATGCGTCCTCAACTGATGCGAAATATATGCTACCACTCTTTGGGTCTGCATCAAAACACCTCCTAGACCCACCAATGATGCATCCGTGTAGACGATAAAGGTCTTATTACTGCTCGAGATGGTTAAAACTGGTGCTGTAGTTAACTTAGCCTTCAAAGTCTTAAAGGCCTCATAGCACTCCGTGCCCCAAAAAAAACATACAACCTTCTTTGTAAGGTGTGTAAGTAGAGTGGATATCTTCAAGAAGTCCTGAAGAAACTTTCTATAATAGCCGGACAAATCCAAAAAGCTACGAATCTCTGTGACTATCGTCGGTGGCTCCCAATCAAGTACAATCGCAACATTAGCTGGATCCACTGCAATGCTCTCTCTGCCGATGATGTGGCCCGGAAATCTAACCTTAGATAGCCAAAACTCACACTTACTGAATTTGGCATATAGCCGATGCACCCGCAAGATTTGTAATGCTAGTCAAAGATGCTGCTCATGCTCTGCCTCCGATCTTGAATATAAAAGGATGTTGTCGATAAATACTATCATGAACTGGTCCAAATATAGATGGAAAACCTGGTTCATCAAGTCTATGAATACCGCGGATGCATTAGTCAGCCCAAACGGTATGACAAGAAACTCGAAGGACCCATAACGAGTCAGAAAGGTAGTCTTGGGAATATCTATCTCCTGAACCAGTAACTGATGATAGCCAGAATGAAGATCAATCTTCGAGAAGTGTTGCACTCCCTGTAGCTAGTCGAACAAGTCATCAATCCTCGGTAATGGATAGCTACTTCGAATAGTGACCTTGTTCAACTCCCGATAATCTATACAAAGACGCATACTGTCGTCGTCCTTCTTCACAAAAAGGACTGGCGTTCCCCATGAAGAATGACTCCGGCGAATAAAACCCTGAGACAACAACTTATCCAGGTGATTCTGTAGATCCCTCATCTCAGTAGGTGCCATATGATAGGGAGCTCGAGATATTGGTGTTGTGCCTGGCTACAACTTAATGCAGAACTCAACCTCTCACATAGAAAGTAACCCTGGTATGTCCTGAAAGACATCCTAAAAATCTAAGATGACTCTAGTTTCACACAACTCAGCACTCTGATCTCTCAGTATCACCTCCTCAATATATGCCAGAAATGATTTTGCAAACTGGTTTCCCTATGAGGTCGCTACAATCAACTCAGACCCATCAGACGCTCGCAAACTGACTGTTTTCGTAAAACAGTCGATGCTAACATGGTAGGATGATAACCAATCCATACCAAGAATAAGGTCGAAATCCGACATCAACAAAATGATTAGATCTATAGTAAACCCGAACTCATCTAAGCTGATGACACATCTCCTACAACGCTCCCTAATAGAGATACCTCCCCTAAAGGAGTAGAAATAGATAGCGGTACATCTAAGGGATGTGCGACTAACTGAAGCCTATCCATAAATGCATGAGATATAAAAAATAGGAAACTCTGGAATCGAACAGGATCAAAGCTGGAAAAGAGTTCACTAAGAAAGTACCTTCTACAATAGCTCCGCTCGCACTTTGATCATGTGGTACGACTGTATATACTCTGCATGTGGCTGGCGACTGCTGAACTACTGCCGGTGGAAATACGAGACTATCTATTCCTCAAGAATCTCCTGAATGGCACAAATCTAGCATACTGTCCCTTTACTTATCAAAACGGTTGGCGGTGTCTCAATCATCTGCTATTGGTTGTAATAACAACCCTACGACTGCTGACACTGATCATGGTTCTGTTGTTGACCGTGTCCTAGTCTCTACTGCTGGTGTTGAAAAGTCTTGTCCCGATGTTGGGGTCTTCTAACTCTTGCAAAAGGTTTCTTATCCTTGCTCTTATCTCTGGGCAGTCCTGCTTCCATAATTAACTATCGATGAGTCTCCCTGCTCTAATCGGGCTAGTTCTACCTGCTTATCGAAGTAGTAGGT
Organism: Asparagus kiusianus; assembly: GCA_022839385.1. Taxonomy (NCBI): domain Eukaryota; kingdom Viridiplantae; phylum Streptophyta; class Magnoliopsida; order Asparagales; family Asparagaceae; genus Asparagus; species Asparagus kiusianus. Next base: position 6,101 of record BQKN01046794.1, on the reverse strand, counting down.
GAAATCCTCCTATGAAATTAACAGTCACTGCTTCGGCATAAACTAAAGTTGGTACTATCCTCCGATGATATCCTCTATGCTGAATACATCAAACTTCTGCTTGGTACTGAGTCGACGTTAAGAAATTTTCACATATTCCTTCCTTTTATAGGCTACACATTAATCTAGTGTGCCCTGAAACTATGGTGCTCTCAGTGTTGATATTTTTCTTATTTTTATAGAGCCAATCCTCCTGCTGTGGGGCTCTATCAACAGTTAGTTGTGGCGATGGTGAAATCGTTGGTATTACCTCTCCAATAGGTATGGCTGGTACAACTGGTCGTAGAACTTCAGAAAGTAAAATCTGGCTCGTTACTCGCTCCTCGAGTGTGCTAGTCTCTACTTTTGTAATTAACGTTACCAAGTTGATCAAATACTGTGGAGCCTACTGTCGCTCGGGCTATGCTTGCCCAGCTCTTCGGGTACAAGTTTTACCTCGATTACGTCCTCGTAGTGATATTTATAATATCAAGAGGAGAGCTTAATTAACACAGTAAATAAGGTCGCAAATATATATATATATATAACATATAATAAGTATTCATGTAAATACTTTTCAATCAAAGTAACATATTCATAACAAAAAACTTCATAATTTTTGAACATACGTGTATAACGTCCTCACTCTTTCTAGAAATTCCTAACGGACTCTATACATAAATCCTAAGAAACTCTATTCTAGCTCTACTACTCACACAAGATGATCCTAAGGATACTGAAACTAGAGCTCTGATACTAACTGTGACGTCCCTGTTTTCACACATAGTTACAGTCTAAGATGAACCCAGAGATGTCAAACCTACCATGTACCCACACTGTACATCAATATGTTTTACCAATCAAAGCAATATCCTCTAGTGAAATCAAAAAAAATATAGGTACAAAACAGGTAAAAAAAAGAAAATAACTACAATAGACATGATATAGAAAGAAGTATCTCATAAATAAACCATGTCTCAATGAACAACTTAGAATACATCTGATATCCAAAATAAATAAATATGTCTTGCTAAGAAACAACTGAAAGTCGTACTAAGGTAGGGCCTTTACATTATAAACTAAACTCTAAGGTCTGAACAAAAATATAAAACTATGGTGGAGCCTCTAATAAATCTCATGTGATGGCGAGTATACAAGAACTCTGTCATCATGCGACTCTCATATACTCCGAATTACCTGAAAGAATATTAGAAGAAAAAGAGCAACAATAAGAGCATCAGAGCGCTATAGTAAGATCACCTCCATTCGCCCCTAGGGGAAGGGCTGTTAGATGGAGTGGAGGCTCTATCTATTAAGCATAGTCTATCTAGATTATTTTCCCCTATATCTAATAGAATTAATATTTAGACATCTATAATACGAGACGTAGTACATCGAAAATAATCCAAACAAGAAAACCATTATGTATATATCATATGTCCTGAATTATAAACATCTAAATATTAATAACCAAACTAAAGATAAACAATCTAAATAAAATCAACAATTAGAAATCCACAACACGATACTGGTACATCGAATGAAATAATCCTAATAAGGAAACCCTCATGTGTATATCGTATGTCTTAAATTGTGAATCACTAATTATTGATCCTAACTAAGAAAATTAAAAAAAAAGCTATAAAAGAAAGTAAAGACATCAACATATCATATTCATAATAATATCTTCCACTGTCACTGGGAAGATAGAATGAATACCGGCACAAATCCCGTGTACTTTCAAATGTAAAGTACTATGGGTCATTTATTTCAGCAGTGAGTCAGAAACATAACTGGCATCCAGCAATGACTCGGGCTATCATTTAACTATCTCAATACAACTCCGTGCAAGATTCTGATTCATCGCATCATCATGTTGGACGGACTACCCGATTGATATCCTAACAGTGTACACGGCTCATTAGCCTCATCGTATCATTGTACGTAACACGAGTGCGGGACGGACTACCAAGTAGGCATCCTAGAAATACGGCTCACAAGCCTCATCATACCCTAGTACGGGACAGACTTCTAGATAAAGCATCCTAAACCAGACTCTATGGCCTATACAAATAGAATATCGATGCACTACCCCAATAGTACTGAACTGAGCTCATCAACGATATCCAGAAGGTGTGTGTATAATATGTACTGAACTCTTTCTCAAAGTAATCGGGTCAAAACCCATCATAATTCCTTTCAGCATACCCATATGTATGCTACTACACTATTCGTGAATTTATGTATAAATAAGTACGGCTCAAAACCCGTAAACATATTTTAAACAGATGCAAAACAAAAAAATTCAAGCAACAACCTTAGTAGTCGACTACTAGGCTTAGTAAATCCAAACTCTGTAATAACATATATCAGTATCAGTAGTCGACTATTAAGATAATTAGTCAACTACTTTGTGAACACACAGTTTCTGTTATACTCAACTGGGCACAAGTAGCCGACTACTAAGCTTAGTAGTCGACTACTCTATCAAGACACACATTCTTTCGTGCACATACAGTGCTTATGTCAATTGTACATATCATGACGTTAAAACGAGATTTTATACTTGACAAATGTAAAAGGAATTATCTAAATCATCAAATTAAATTATTTTATCTTCCAAATTAGGGTTTAACATCCTAATTAAACAATTTCTTTAATTATCTCATATGTAAACAAAGTGATTATCAACACATGATAAAAACTATTCATGAACAGAGGTAAAATTTATTTAAACATATTTATCTTACTTAGATATCACAAACCTAGGGTTTAAAAATGATTAATTAACATAAAAACTCATAGAAACCTTCACGTAATATATCAATTATTTCAAATCAACATATCTGTAGTTTTTTGCAGAATATATCATTAGTACATTGAGCATATCTTTCTCTAGATAAACTCTTTTTAACAATAGTTTTCTGTTTTGGAAACTATATCCACATAGATATCAATTGGCACTGGTTTGGTTCAGTTTGGAGTTTATATGATATCACAAATTTCCAGTTAAATGTTACACACGTGCAGTAGTTTTCTGCAGAACATATCATTAGTAAATTGAGTATATCTTTCTCTATAAAAACTCTTTCTTAGAATAGTTTTCTGTTTTGGAAAATAAGTTCACATAGCTTTCATTTGACACTAGTTTTGTTCCGTTTAGAGTTAATATGATATCTCAAATTTCTAGTTAAATGTTATACACATGCAACCGTTTTCTGCAATCTATGATGAAAACAAAAATTAAACCTCTTTATAATTCAATTAGACAACAAATTAGGGTTAACACACGAGTTAAACATAATTATAAAGTTTTAAAAAATAAAAATTTAATTATTCATAATGGTCATGATTACGTTGCTATCATAAACAATTAGGAAAAACTAATAATCTAGCATTGGGTTATGATTTATCATCAAAAATCATATCTTTTTCATATTAGGTTAAGCCTTAAGTATGAAAACATTGATTAAATAGTTTTATAATCATTAAACACTATAGAGATGAGTTTGGATGCAGATGATCTTTCCTTATCACGTGTGTAATGTTTGGGTCAAAAGTTATCTTATTCATTGTGCAACTCATCACAACTTCAGTCGTTATATGAATTCTAAAAGTTGATCTTTTTATAAGATCTTCTTACACAATAAAATAAAAGATTACAACTTTATCAAACAACACACATATCCTATTTATTAGTCTTTATTTGCGTAGGATCTTTGCCTATGCCGGGAACATTGATATCAGTGGACCGTCACGGATCAGATCCGATTGACAGATTGATTATCAAAGCTCTTGCTTCATCAAGAAAGTAATCACAGAAGTGATAATCTCGACCAAGCGAGGTTACGACTTTTCTCGAGATCAAGACCAAGTCTGATCTCAAGGAATGGGGGGACGAGCCTGAGATCTCTCGAACTCTCCCTCTTTATGCACATGAAATTGCCAAGATCTAGCTAACCCTCTCTGAAATTTCGTGGCTCCCTTGCTCTGCTGTTTGGCAGCATCTCCTTCTCTTTGATCAAATTCGCCCCTGTGAAAGAAGGCCCTAGGCTTGTATTTATAGAGCTTCGAATGCAGGGCACTTGGATAAGTACAAAGGATTTGACCCTATCTTTAGTTGACAATAGCCTAACCATTTTTAGAGATGATATCAAGGAAGTTGGGATGCTCTAAAAGGAATAAATCCCAGTAAAAAATATGTTTCAAGTGTTTCGGGTGCGAGTCACCCTGAGGTGACTCGGCTTGGGCCGAGTCACCTTAGGGTGGGTTGGCCTTGGCTGAGTCACCATAGGGTGAGTCGGCCTGCGCCGAGTCGCCGTAAGATGACTCGACTTTGGCCGAGTCACCCTAGAGTGACTCGTGACTCGGCCATGGCCGAGTCACAAAGCCGAGTCACCTTACGGTGACTCAACTTTAGCCGAGTCACCTAGGCCTGGCCGAGCCGTTTTGATGTGTCTCGGTCACCGGGGGCTTTCGGACTTGTATTTTTCTCTGTCATTTTGCATATCTTGTCGTTCCATTGACTTGAATGCTTCACTGACTTGCTTCATGTTCTCGTTAGCTTCTTTATGGATTTTAATGATCCTGATTGACTCAAATGATAATATTCATTATTTTCTCTCTTTCTTGAGCTATGTGCGGATATTTATAGGCATTTTAAGACACCTACAGATACCCCCTCCAAAGTATTTCAGACTCATTCTTTTATAGAGGAGTCTGGAATGCTTTGGATAAGATAGGTTATGTCTTCAACCTCTTCAGTATTTTGTTAAGGAGATCACGTGAAAGGACCTATGAATTGTCTCGATTCTTGACTTCTTCAGCCTTTAGTCTATTTAGTATTTTGTCGAATAGATAAAGTTCTTCCGGTACTGCATTTATCATCTGACCGTTTACCGAAATCTTGAACTGAAGTTGATGCTTAAGTTTCTGAACTTAGCTCATGTTATTGAGTTGACTTTGAACTGATCATCTTTGTTGGGAATTCTCATATGAATGTGCTTAAACTCCCCAGAATCATCCTTTGATCTGGAATTTTTCTTAGCCTTATTTTGGCGAAATTGTTGATGCGTTGACAGGCATCGACCCTTACTATAATGCACTGACCGGCGTTAACCTTTGTTGTAACGCATTGTTCAGAGTTAACACAGTTTATACTCGCACGTTTACTAGAGTCTACACAGTTTAAGCTCTTAAGGCATTAGAGTGTGGCGGTTCAAACTGTTGAGGCTGTAGGACCAATTGTCAAAGCTGATTCATATGCATGTATGGATCTTATTCTGAGGTTGTTGGATGCTCAAGTCATGAGACCAACTAATAAAGCTGGTGTGTCAATGGCTCTTGCATTTATAGGATTTTGGTAAATCCTCAACCATCAACGGATTTGATAAACTTTTACCGACTACCGTTTGAGTCAGGCTAGCATACAGATTGTTCAAGTCCGTTCTGTATATGACGTTGTGCTAAAAGAGTTAACTCTCTTAGTGTTACGATATTAAATACGTAGACTTTGTCTTTCTTAAGGGAATAGACTACCCGATAACGTGCGTTAGGTGCTGACTTAGGATTTTTAGCAAATCCTCAGCCATCAACGGATTTAACGTGCCTTTACCGATTACCGTTTGAATCGGGTTTGTATGTAGATTGTTTAAGTTCGTTCTACATGTAATGTTGTGCTAAGAGAGTTAACTCTCTTAGTGCTATGCTATTGAATACGTAGACTTTATTGGCCTTCTTGTTTTGATGATGATTTACAAACAATTTACTTCTAATGTTGTTTGTCTACTGTTTGTGTTTTTGTATTAATTGTAGACAAACAAAATGTTGGAGGATGCATGGAATTGCGCCATAACGATCATATCAAATGGAGGTTGGTGGAATTGTGGAGTGAAGCTTATGCAATTCAAAGTTAAAGATTCAAGTTCAAGCTTCATCCGTAAGTGTACTAAGATAGAGCTTCGTTGAAGATCACAAGCTTGGGTAATTTAGTTTAGGTGTTATATTATGTGTGTTAATTACGTTAAGCTCAATATCATATACACACACATTTTATTGGTTTCTTTATATATATATATATATAT